>JASCZW010014359.1:0-23127 GCA_034211315.2 Aedes japonicus
GTTTTGGACTATACTTTATATTCTTGATCGAACTAACAATTCAGAGAGCCTTTAATGAATGTTATTGAAAATTTGGAGGATTTGGAAAATAGCTAGCAAAAATTTCAAAACATTTTATCGGATATTTTCAGATTTTGAAATTGGCGAATATTCTTTTCAAGAAATTCTGAGAATGCAAAACTGAGAAATTCGGAAAGATACTTCTGAATTTTTTCTTTAACAAGGCCGCTCAAGTTAGTGCTCTTTAAAGCATTTCCATAGCTCTTAAGTGAGGGTTTTCTTTGCCATTCTAATTCGGGAATCGAACATTTGAGATTGAAAACCGACACTTTTACCAGCAAGAAAATGAATACATTTTTTGGCTTAGGAAGTACTAGCACACCGGTACCAAGCTCGATCCCAAGCTTTATGATTCGCCCCTAATAACGTACCTCACACCAACACAGCCTCAAGTATTGTGTCAAAATAACATACACTCCCGTTTTATTTTACTCCATTTTTGAGTACAATTGTATACTATCTCCTTTTCTCTCACGGATATGTTACTAAATTTTTGAGTAGATCCACTTTTTACGAAAATTTAGTAACAATTCCGTGAGAGAAAAAAGGATGGCATACAGTTGTACTCAAGAAATTGAGTAAAATGAAGCGGGAAGTGTAGCAAATCAAAACAACAACAAAGATACTAGTACCGAAAGGTACCGAAAAGCGCAAGAATTATTGCAAGGTACAGACTGCAACGTGTAGTTCGGACCTAGGGGTTCTACAACAGTGAACCAATTTCAAATCGCTAGTTTCATAATGATTGTTACTTTTACCGACTGTGCAGACTACTACCTCTTTTGAAATACGGAGTCCTTCAATCTCTGAAATTCTATGATCACCTTTCTCAAATTTTTAGAGCTCCTCTTTGAAATTCGGAAAACAATTTTTTGAAATTACTTGAACATAGTTTGGAAAAGTGGAGTAATTTTGTATTTGAAATTAGGAGCCATCCTTTGCTGAGTTTTGAGAACTCCTCTCTGAAAACAAAGAACTTTAGTTTGTAACTACAAGAACAACTAACCAAAATTTGAATAACTGACAGTGAACATTCGGAGAACTAGCCGTTAAAATTCACTGAGTTTATTAATGGCTTCCTATAACTGACATTCAGAGAAAACCTTATTGTAATTTGGAAAACTCCTTAACCAAGTTTGGGTTCTTCCAATGAGTAATTATTTTCATACCGAGGAGAATTATTAGCTGAAATTCGGAAATCTAGGAGAAGACTAGGAGACCATTTCTCTAAAATTCTGCGTGCTTCTTTGTGAAATACGGAGAACTTTTCGCCCATATTATGAGAATTAATAGTGTATAGAGTTTATATATCTAAATATGGGTTAGATTCTATTGCAGATAACTAACAAATTTATTCAGCATTCCATACCAAACATTGCATCCAAGAAAAAATGTCAAATTATTCAAAATCAAAAGTCATCCACCTCTTCTCAAGCCCTGTCTAGAATTCTTCGGTTTCCTGTGCTGAACTTGTAAAATTCCTGTTTGAAATTTCTAAAATTCCTGTCCGGATTTCTGAAAACCCTTCCCAGAATTCAGTAAACTCCTCACCAGAAATTTGGAAAATTACTGTCTGGCGTTTGGAGAATTCCTACCCGCTATTCGGAGAATTCCTTTCTTCTTGGAATTCGGAGGATACCTGTCCGTCATTCGGAACATTCCTGTCCAATATGCGGAGGTATCCCACATGAAATTCGAAGAATTGCTGGCCAAAATTTGGAGAAACTTGGCGGATTCCTGGTCGAAATTCCTTTCTAAAGAATTGCTTAGGAAATTTTAATCCCCAATATAATGAATGACCATCAACAATTTGAAGCATTTCTTTCGAAATTCAGAGAGTCGTTGTCTGGAATTCTTGTTCAGCGTTTTTATTATCGGGGAAAATAATGAATTCTTATCCAGAATTAAGAGAACCGCTCTCGGAACTAAGCAAAATCTCTAAATACTTTAATCAAAATTTCGTTGTATTCTCTGAATTCCTACCAGGCATTACTCGAAACCCGGATAGGAACTCTCCGATATCCGGACTGAAATTCTCTTATTACCTGACATCAGATCTCTGGAATCTGAACAGAGAATTGTTTGAATTCAGACTTGAATAATATGTATTCCAGCTTGAATTCTCTGCACTCCGGAGATGAATTCTATGAGTTCTGAGAGGGAATTCTCTGAATTCTGGTTTGGATTCCTCTGAATTTCGGTAAGGTATTCTCTGAGTTTTGGAGTGCAATTTTCTGAGCTCTGGCTACTAATTCTCTGACAGGATTCTATGAATTGCGGACAGGAATTCTCTGATTTCCGGACAGCAATTCTCAAAATCTGCACAGGAATTCTGTTAATCCAGGACAGAGAAATTCTCTAAATTCCAGACTGGAATTCCTAAATTCAGATGGGAATTCTTTAAATTTGATATGAGGCATTCTAGAAATTCCGAAAGTTTTCCAATTTTGAGCTAATTTCTTCGAATTTTGGACACTTATCTTCAGAATTTTGGACAGGAATCCTCCGAATTCCAAACAAGAACACTCCGAATTCTGGACAGCAATCCTCCGAATTCTGACTAAGCACTTCCATAGTTCTTAATTGAGGTTTTTCTTTGCCATTCTATAGTATGTGTGACAAGCACAATGATATGCTTAAGCTCCAGGACCGTCGATCAAATTTTCCAGTGGAATTGAACCCTTGAGATTTTAAAACCAAAAATTTTACAGACTACGCAGATTACTACCTCGTTTGAAATACGGAGACATTCAATCTCTGAAATTCTATGATCAACTTTATGAAATTTTTTCGAGTTCCTAAATGAAATTCATACATCTATTTTTGGAAATACTTGAAGATAGTTTGGAAATATGGAGTAATTTTTGTTTTTGAAATTGGGAGTCATCCTTTGCTGAGTTTTTGAGAGCTGCTTCCTGAAAAACAAAGATCATTATTTTGTGATTCCAAGAACAACTAACCAAAATTTAAATAATTGTCAGTGAACATTCGGAGAACTAACCGCCAAAATTCACTGAGTTTATTTATGACTTCCTAAAACTGACATACAGAGAAAACCTAGTTCTAATTTGGAAAACTCCTTAACCAAGTTTGGATTCTGCCAATGATTAATTCGTTGATACGGAGGAGAATAAAATTCGGAAAAGTACTTGCGGAAACGAGGAGACCATTTCTCTAAAACTCAGCAAGCTCCTTTCTGAAATACCAAGAACTTGTAGCCCATAATTTTAAAATTGCTGGAATACACGGTTTTTGATGTAATTCCTAATTTGAACAATCATAGGTTAGGTTCTATTATGGCCTGTTCATAAACCACGTAGACCTATTTTTGTGAATCCCGGACCCCTTCTCATCCCTCATAGATTTCTCTGCATACGATTTTTAAAAATGTTGTATGGAGTGTAGACTTTGGTCTGACCCCACCCCATTCCCCCCAGAAAAGTCTACGTGGTCTATGAATAGCCCTTTACAGATGACTAACAAATTTATTCAGCATTCATACCATACATTGCATCCAAGAACAAATGTATAATTATAGAAATATTACCACCTCTTCTCAAGCCCTGTCCAGAATTATTCGTTTTCCTGTGCTGAACTCCTGTATGGAATCTCTAGAATTCCTGTCCGGATTTCGGAAAATCCTGCCCAGAGTTCGTTAAACTCCTGCCTGGTATTGAGAAAATTCCTACCCGCAATTTGGAGAATTTTTGCTCGGAATTCGGAGGGTACCTGTCCGCAATTGGGAACATTTCAGTCCAATATTCGGAGGAGTCCTGTCTGGAATTCAGAGATTTTCAGCCCAGAATTCGAAGGCTTGCTCAGCGAATCCCTGGCGAAACCTAAAGGTACTCTGGGATGAAATTCCGACAACTGCTTGCCGAATTTGGAGAATTTCTGGCAAGCAATTGGAGGATTACAGATCCAGAATATTTAGAACTTAAAGTCGGAATTTTGGGAATTTTCACCTGGAATTCCAAAAATTGCTGGCCAAACTTTGGAGACACTTGTCTAGAATCAAGAGGTCCCCTGGCCGAGTTCCTTTCCAAAGTATTGCTAACTAGCAGTAGAAATTTCCATCCCCAATATAATGAATGATTATCAGTAATTCGAAGCATTTCTTTTGGAATTCAGAGTATCGGCCGACCATGTATTTCGGGAATCCAATGAATTATTATCCAGAATATAAACTTCCGCTCTCCGGAACTCAACTTCTTTTAATCTCTTAATCAAAATTAAAACATTCTTTGAATTCTGGACAAGATTTCGTTGTATTTTTCTGAATTCCTACCAGGAAATCCTTAAAGTCCAAATGGGCATTCTCTGATACCCGGACTGGAATTCTCTGAATTCCAGACATTAGATCTCAGAATTTTCGACTGGAATTCCTTGAATTCCAGAAATCAGTAAATTGGATTGCAGCTATGCATGCTCTGCATTCTGGAGTTGAATTCTTTAAGGTCTGAGAGGAATTCTCTGAATTCTGGTCAGGAATCTTCAGAAATACAGCCAGAAAATCACTACATTATAGGTTGGAATTCTCTGGTTTCCGAACAAGAATTTTCTGAATTTCATTCTGAGAATTTCTGCAAAATGTTAGCGAATTTCGGGCCGGAATTCCAACCTGTAATTTAGTAATTTTTTATAATATTTATTTCGATTATTGGTTGTTCAATACCTGCCGCTTGTTGCACTTTTCGGAAGACGAGCAAATACGTGATCGACGATTGCTAATCACCGGTCCTTTATTGTATTTTAATGAGCTAGCTGATATTCATGAAATTCCATACACCTTATATCCATACAATTTCACACACCTGATAAACCAGACCGATGTACCGTTGCCTGAAATTCTTTTCCAGCGATTGTTTTTGGGAATATAATGATTTCTTGGCCAGAATTAAGACTACTCCTCTCTGGAACTCAGCGAAATCTTTGAATACCTTAATCAAAATTACAAAATTCTTTGAATTCTGAAAAAACTTTCACGGTATTTTCTGAATTCCGACCGGAAATTCCTTGAAATCCGGATAGGAATTCTTTAATATCCGGACTAAAGTTCTCTGAATTCCTGAAATTAGATCTCTGTATGCTGGACAGGCATTCTTTGAAATTCCAGACCTGAATAAACTGAATTCCAGCTCGGAGTTCTCTGCATTCCAGAATAATTTGAGAATTCTTTGAATTTCGGTCAGGTATTCTCTGTATTTTGGACTGCTTTTTCTGAGCTTCGAATACTAATTTTCGGAATTTCGGACATGAATTCTCTGAATACTAGACAGCCAATTCCTGATTTCCGAAAAATTTTCTGAAATTCGGACAGGAACCTCTGAATTCGGACAGGAATCTCTGAATTCTGACAGGAATTCTCTGAATTCGAACAAGTGCTCTGAATTCCGGTAATTTTCCATATTTTGGGCGATATTCTCCGAATTTCGGAAAGGAATCTTCTGAATTCTGGACAGCAATCCTCCCAATTCTCTGCATTCCGGTGAGAAATTCTCTGAATTCCAGCCAGAAAATCATTAAATTACATGTTGGAATTTTCTGGGTTCCGTACAAGAAGTATTTGAATCTCATTTCTGGAGAATTTCTACAAACTGTTAGTAAATTTCTGACCGGAATGCAGAAAACTCCTGACCAAATTTGAGAGTTCCAAACCAGATTTAAAACAATTCATGACCGGAATTTAGAGAATTCGCTTTCCGGAAACTCATAAAATCGTTTCCGGAATTCACAAAATACCTGTTCAAAAATTTGAGAGGTGTTGTCTGATATCAATAACATTTCAATTTCCAGACTAATAGTTTTTGATATCCGAACAGGTTTTTTTTCTGAATTTGAACGAAATTCTTTAAATTCCAGACAGAAATTTGGACAGATTTTGGAGAATTCCTGCCAGGAATCCAGAGAATAACTATCTTGAATTCAGAGCATTCCGGTCCAGAAATTCAGAAACTTCCTGTCATGAAATTCAGATATTCCGTTCTGAATTCAGAGATTTACTTTCCAGAAGTCAGAGTATTCGTGCCCGAAATTAACATAATTCTTGCTGGAATTCAAAAAACTCCTGACCAGAACTAAACGAATTCCTAACCAGATATCAGAGCATTCGTGGCGGGAATTTAGAGAGAACTCCAGACCAGAATTCCTAAACCAAATTTTGCCTTCCCAAATTTCAGCGAATTCCTGTTTGAAAGTTGAAAAATCCTGTCTAAAATTTAGAGTCTTGGGTTACGAGCTGTCTCAAATTCGGAATACATTGAATTCAGGCAGAAATTTTCTGATTTCAGGACTGCATTTTTCTGCATTCCTGACGGAATTAAAAGAATTTGCTGTCTGGAATTAAGAGAATTTCTGTCTGGAATACAAAAAAAATCCTGTTTAGAATTCCGAGATTTCACGTCCGGAAGCAGAAAATTACTTTCCGGAATTAAGAGAATTCCTAATCAGAATCAATGGAATTCCTAGTCAGACATCATAGCATTCATGACCGGAATTCAGAGAGAACTTCAGACCAGAATTCATAAAACTCCTGCCCAAATTTCAGCGAATTTCTGTTCGAAATTTAAAAAATCCTGTCCATAATTTAAAGTCTTGAGTTACAAGCTGTCTGAAATTCAGAATACTTTGAATTCCTGTCAGAAACCCAGAAAATTGCAAGCCGGAATTAAAGAATTCCTATCCTTGAATGCATGGGATTCCTGTGCAGAAAAATTCCTGTCCGAAAATTAAAGAATTCCTGTCCGGAATTCGAAGAATTCCTGTCCGGAGCTCAGAGAAATGCTGTCTTGAATTCATAGAACCCCTGTAGGAACTCAGAGGATTTCGGCCTGGATTTCAGATAATTCGGACTGGAATTCAAGAGCTCTGTCCGAAATCCAGAGATTTCCAGTCCGGGAGTCAGAAAATGCCTGTCCGGAATTCAGACAAATTTTGTCCGAAATCCAAAAACTCTCTGGCAGGATTTCAAAAAAATCCTGTCCAGAATGAAGAGACATCCTGTCAGGAAACTAAATAATTCCTGTTCGAGATTCATTGAATTCTATTCGAAATTCAGTGAATTCCTCTCTCCTGGAATCAGAGAATTCCTTTCCGGAATTCAGAAGGTGCAGTCTAGAATTCGGGAATTCGCGGCCACCAATTCAGAGAATTCCTGTAAAAAGCAATCAAAGAAAATTACTGTCGGAATTCAGAGAATTAGTAGCCGGAGCTCAGAAAATTACTGTCCGGAATTTTGATAATACCTGACCAAAATTCAGAGGATTCCTGACCAGAACTATCTGGAGAATTAGAATTCATAGCTTCAGAATTAGAACTAGAATTCATGGCTGGAATTCAGATTATGTCTGGAGTTCATGAAATTCATATATTTCTTGTCTGGAGTACTGAAGATCTGGAGAATTCCTGTCCGTAATACAAGAGAAGTCACAATCATGATTCAGGAATTCCTTTCTTCAGTGGATTCAGAGAATTCAGTAAATTCGTGTCCGAAATTCTGAGCACTTTTGTTCGGGGGTCAGAGAATTCCAGTTTGCAAACCAGAGAGTCCTGTCCGGTTTAAGCCTAGCATAAAGCTGGCAAGTAAAGACCTAAAGTAATTTTAGCATTTCTACCGAAGTAATTGTCCAGCTTCAGTATGGGTGGCATGTCAGTTTCCTTCTGGAATAATCGAACGGAATATTATTCAGCAAGTAAAAGTGACAGCCCCAGTTACATTACATGAGCAGGCGTAACTAACGTTACGAAGTTTGCATCCCCCATTCTTAACTAAGAAGGGGTTCAAACTTCAATCCAGAGCATGCTTCTTACCCGAAAATACACATTTTGTGCCATTTAGTTGCTTGGATAATTCTCGTGAACTTTGGTTGAAATTACTGCTCCATTTGTATGAAAGTTGTCCCCCCCCCTCCAGAAATGGCGAGGTGTGTCGGTCCACAACAGAAAAAAAATCCTGGCTTGATTAGTTCCCGAGTTGTGCAGAAATTTGGCTGTTCCATTTCTACAGAAGCCATCCCTTCCAGTAGGGGAAGGAGTCTCGATCCATCATAAGAACCGTCATAAGAACCATCTCCGGCCCCAAATGCTTCTGAATAATTTTTTTCATAACAGTAGGGATAATTCTCATGTTTGGTTGAAATTTGTGTTTTATTTGTATGAGAACCCCCTCTTCTAAAGTGCCGTGGAAACATGTTTTGCCTCCAAAACCTTCCACATGCCATATTTGGTTACATTTGCTGGATTAATTTCTGTTTCATTTGTGTAAGAGCCATCCCTTCTATCTCAAACCACCATAGAACATTTTTTTGCCTCTAAGAACTCCCACATATCAAATTTGGTTCCGTTTGCTTGATTAGTTCTCGAGTTGTGCAGAAAATTGTGTTTCATTTGTATGGGAGCCCCCCCTTCCAGAGAAGGGAGGGGTTTCTATTTGTCGTAAGATCCTTTTGCAGCCCTGAAAACCCCACCATACAAAATTCACGTGGAACTGTTCAGTAGTTTTCTAGTTGAAAACAGACAGACAGACAGGCAGACAGACAGACAGACAGACAGACAGACAGAGGTGTGAAGGTAGTTCGCCTCCCCGCGGTGAACCTTGGAAACGTTGAGCTCCCCTTAACGGCTAAACGAACTACGGAGGGGACACCGAGTAGGAAATTGCGAGGTTCCTGCGGCAGTCGTCTCCGTCCTGTTAAAACCTTGGCAGGACTCACTACGTTCTATTCTCCACCGCCCGACCTCGCCAGTCGGGCGGGATAAACTCAGATGACCTATACCTGTCTTACGCTGATTCAGCTCTGAACACGGTTCCCCACTGAAGAGGCGCGCGTCGACCCTCGCATGGCCTCCCTGCTTGCACAGACAACCGTGGGATCACAATAGCGACGTACTCCACGTGGGCTTGGATAGCGGCTTGAGGGGACAACAACATGGAGAAACGAAGAAACCCCTGGAGAAGGAAAAAGCGAATCCGTTCGCTAAAGGCAGCCGGCATCGGAGGCAAATGTTACCAAGCTAGGTGTGGTCATGGATGAGCCAGAACTCATCTGGGCCATGGATAGGATGCGGGAAACTCTTCCTAGGGTGATGGAGGTGTCTGAGCAATTGGACGCGATTATCGACTTCACGTCGTCGCGTAGCACATAATGAAAAGGACCTCAAATTGAGCCTTCTGAGGCTACACATGACAGTGTAGGCTGCATGCAAGGAGAGGGAAGAGCTGGAGGCCAAGCTCCTAGCCGAGCAAAGTGCCAAAGAGTTGGCAAGGCTAGCAGCTACGGAAAGGGCAAGGGACATAGCCTCAAAGCAGACACAGACGGATGCAGCCGTCTCTGTCGGAGAGTCCACCAAATCCATGGGGGCAGTGACCTCCAAGCGGGCTAGGCAGTCCCCGGGCGAAACGGCACCTGGCGCTTCAAAGAAGCGTATCGCTGTCGGATGCTTTGGTCCCGAGGATGTGCCAAGACTGGGACGTCTGGGACGCGGTATGCGTAGCAACCTCCCAGATCGTCCTCGATCTCCAACAAAAATGGCGAAACGACCAAAGGCAGGTCGCAGGGACCACCTAACTATTAAAGCCCTAAGTAGTTAGACATAGTGGGTGCTGAATAAGCACAAAGAGCCCCTCCCCAAGTAATACCGAAAGGTGGTTCCGGGAGGGCCATGGCTAAGGCACGGGGTGGGTTTTAGTGGGTCGAGGAGTTGGCACCCTCATACCCACACCCTGAGTTCTTCAGGTGTCTGGTTGCAGATTTTCCATCCTGTCTAAAAAAAAAAACGGACAGACAGACAGACAGAATGTTATTCATTCTAGGTGGCCGGGATCATGATATAATGTTTGAGAATACTCTATCTTACACTTTCCAGCTTCTGAAAGTTTATGTATTTCATGAAAGTATTACCTTTGGAATAGCCTGGCTAAAGGTTCGATCCATCTAGGTGGTCGGGATCTCGCTATAAACTTGTCAAACATGTATGCTTTAACATACGCACTAGTGCCACACAGTGACCGAGTTCCGATCGTTATTATACACCTCCCGGAGGTTTTTTACATTCTGAATTACATTGCCGAAGCCAACATTTTTGCAGGTAATAGGGTATTATAGGGGTACGTGGATAATAAAATTGTTCGATAATAATATACTGGCATATAATTTATTTTTTAATTTTGACAAGCGAAACTATTGAAAAAAAAAAACAATTTCAAAATATTATGAACAAAATAACGATTGCAAGACAACACCATCCTATTGCACCATGAATCACGCTACAAAAAAAAAGACAACCTAAGCCAACGAAACAACTATTGATTTCTAGATTGCACTCTAAGATCAGCTTACCCAAATATGGGTGAAGAATACCAGATCGCGATATGCACATACCCATTTATGGGTACGTTACTACTTACCCATATTTGAGTATTCTTTTCCATACAAATTTACTCAAATATGGGTAAAGTCAACATTACCCATAAGTGAGTATGTGCACTTTTCTGCAATTATGGGTAAACTGAGCTTAGCGTGTACATAAGTTGACATTTGTGTCACAATGGGAGCCCCCGTTACTGAAAATTAAGAAGTGTTACTTTGCATAAATGTCACCAACTGTGAAACTGCGTGTCGGTTTGTAAAAATAAAATGATTAGATTTTTCTTGTTTAAAAAATCGAGAAAAAATAGTTGAGATTCATAAAAATATTTTGTGCTAGGAAGAACGCCCATTATCGATACAGATGGAAAAAACCATGTGTTTTTATTTAAAACCCCCTGTTGAAGTTTCAAGATGTAGTGTCATAAATTCTACGGTTCTAGATGAGTACTTTTCAGAGTGATGCAATATTCAAGTTTTTGTTGCAATACTTCTCAAAGTGAGCCGATATTATTTACTGTGCACTGTAGAGCTGTGTTCCGAAAATTTCGCCTTAACTTTTCGAAACAATGTTTCATTCCTCAGCAACAAATCATTCAAGGGTTTTCCTGATATTGCAAATACATCGTTGCAGAATGTTCACTTCCTTACACCCCCCATCCAGCCAAAATAACAAATCACTTTGACATGAAAGGTATCGAAGAAAGCGAAATGTGTTGTATTTACAAAACAAGTGTGGAAATTGTTTGCCTTTTCGGGCGATTTCTCCGGAGTGAGGGCTTTTGTATTTTGGAAAACATGCCCGGTACCGAAAGCAGACTGACTGACTCCGAGCACCCAAAGCGGTGGATGGACGTTTTAGGTGTTTACGGTGGGAAGCGAGAACGGTCGGGTCCAAAGGACAACGACCAGACGGCAGTATTGATTTCGCTGGTTGGTGTTGTTTGGTCCGTCGGACGCGTTTTTTCTTTTCGGGTATTTTGTTTGTCTGGCTCGGAACTGGCGATGATCGGGATCCGGCGGTCGCCAACAAACGAGGGTTTTTTTTTCTGCTGCCGACGCTGCCTTGGGACGATGGTGACAACAAATCATTAATTGGTTTCTATAGGTGTTCAATTAGAAGGAGAGACTAAAACACAAGCTTGCTGCGATGCCGGAGAAAGGTCGATGAAATTTTTCGGATATTGGCAGGTCACCGTCTGGTTGAGTTGACATGATAATTTAAATTGGAACAACTTGTGTCGGGAAAAAATTCATGCTAAAGGCATCATTAAAATTCTAACATATGCCTTTTTGATAGTAATGACTAAATTCCAGCTCCCGGGAAAATGCTCCACCTTATCCTTTGTGTCACCCTTTTGGTGAACGTTAAATCCTCTACTTTACGCTTCATGTATATTTAACTCCGCCGAAAGCGACCGACCCCCCATTAAGCTTATTCCCCTCACTCGGGGAGCTTTCCAACGTAGCCGAAAATAGAGGAAACTAACCTCACATAATACCACTTTTTACGATTTGTTGATTTGGTAATTCCGTTTTCCTGCCGAGCGTGCTTTGTGCCATTTACTGTGTTTTGGCAAAGCCAGAGTTTTAGCTGAAGTGACATTTTGAAGCTCAGAAAATATTTTCTGTGAGCACCGTTGGAGATAATTTCATGACGAGGCTTTGTTTATCATTACTTTATGATTTATTACATACTAAAGTTGATTCGTTATTATTGATTAATCTGGATTTGCGGTACCGCTTTCAACTCTCACTATGGCGTTGTTAGGTAAGTGAAACCTTCATCAAATATACTATGGCATTGCATGAAAAAATGTAGCCTCACTTTTCACCATGGATCAGGCGGACCCCATAGTGGAAGCGGTGCGACGCGACGCGACTCGATGCGACGCGATCTAATCGATCGATAATCGACGCGATTTGATACCCATAGTAATGCGATTAGAAGCACTACGGAGGAAAATGCAACGAAGTCGTGCTACTAGGGATTATTTCCGGTTGCGCTTGTGATTGAACTCTAAAGTGCTTTTGCCATATTGCACACAGTGTGATTTGAAATTTTGGACAATTAAGTCGAAGCGGTTTGGTTGTCTTCGATAAAAATTATCGAAATTATGCTGAAGAAGGTATATGATCGTTCGACACCGAGCGACAAGCCAGTACACGTACTGTTCGATCGCGAAATCGCTGCATCGCGTTGAGTCGCGTCGCGTCTCACTATGGTGTGTTAGCTATGTTTTCGCTTTGTTTAAATTTGCGGAGGTTGCAGCGCGACATCGCGCGATCTGTCATGACTTAACATCGCATCGCGATCGCTTTTCACCCTGAGGGCGCCTAAGAGATAGCAATAACCGTCGTGTTACCCATCCTTGTTTTTATACACACCAATTTCTGAATACAAGGTCACCAGTACCTGTCAAATCTGAGGTGTGACGTCACTGTGAATTGGCCCGTATTAACAATATAAGCAAAGATGGTAAATGAACAAGATGTCCCAGTTATTATTTTCTACACTCAAAAAAATAGACACGTTATTTCTACGTGAAATTTCACGTTACTTTGACCTGAACACGTAACCAAATCTTCTTCAGTAAAATCAGGTGAATATTACGTGCCAGTGAATTGTACGTGAAAAATCACGTAACATTTATGTGATTTTCACGTAGATTGTGGATTCACGTGGAAATCATGTAGCTCTTACGCGAATTCCACGTGTTTATTACTGGTTTTGGTAGTGGATGAAAATTACGTGCGTTTCACGTGAAAACAATGTGTCGATTATTTTGAGTGTAGACAAATCTAGTGGATACACACTTTTTCTATGATTGCAACGACGTCTGATTATAGTCACTAGATTCATAGTCTGCCGGATACAATGACGGGAGCCAATTTGAACTGTCACTTGGCGGAGCCAATCGAGCATATCTCGAGTAATTTATGTTAAGGGCCTAAAAGCCATTTGGAAACAATAACTTTAAATGTTGATTTCTCACGAATTACGAGAATCCCACCATATCCTGCTACTCCATATTGTACAACTAACATTCTTCTACCAAATGCTGCTTTCATTTCACGAGAGTGATTTGAGATTCAAGAGAAATCGATATTGAAAGTCATTGTTTACAAATGGCGTTTAGGCGCTTAACATGAATTACTCGAGATATGCTCGATTGGCTCCGCCAAGTGACAGTTCAAATTGGCTCCCGTCATTGTATCCGCCAGACTATGAATGTAGTGACTATACGTCTGGTGACAGCACGTTGAAATATTAGATCATACGTTCACACCAGGGATGCCAGATAGTTTTTTCAAATGTCTGTGATAAAAATTTGAAAAGTCTGGGAATGTTTATAAAAGTCTGTAAATTTTGTTCTGCACAATCAGACTTCTTTCAACGAAATTACGTAATTAGAGAGCGAGTTATGTCCTTTTCGCTACATGTGTGATTATGTAAACATTTCTGTATCTATTTCTTGGATTGTTTGCAACCTTACACTATTGTTTTATATTTTCAAAGTGACACTGAAGTTTGAAGCATTTGCATAGATAACACAATTTTATATAGGTTTTTTTTTCTCTTGTAACGTTCTTTCCAGTTTTGTATTTTAAATCAAAATTAAGTATTCATTTCATAAATTCAACAGACTTTCTTGTTAGTTCAACAATAACCATTGAATTACAATGAATAACAGATTCAATTTTCAGTGACATAAATTATAAAGTTGAATTCAAATTCTCGAGTTTATAAGGTTTAGACAAAGACACATACAAACAGACAGAAATTCATTTATACCTTGGATCCATTCTCGAAAACTTGGATGTATTAACACACTTCTTGATTTTTTTTAGACTTCTCAGCTAAACTTCAGATAAATTTTCTTACTGATTAAATCGTCCAAACGAGGTGAGATGCAAAGTAAGGAATTGTAATTCCTGCATGAGTGTGTATCCTCATAGTATGATGCGAACGGTTGGGCAGATGGTTGGTACCATATTTGAATATGGTGTCATGAGTGATGAATACTGCTTCTTCGGTTAGTCAGTGATCACCTCTTGAATTTCAGGGAAGCTCTCTCCTGATCTTCTGCAAGGCTCTTTGCCAAAAGTCTGGGAAGTTTCCTACTGAACTTCACATAAAATTCCTCAAGAACTTCTTGGCAGTCACTCCTTATTTTCTTAGAAATTCACATTTAAGAACCCGACCTTGCCTTCCAGAAACATTTGGTAAGTTTTTTCCTGAACATAGTTACTTTCTTAACTTCTAATAAGTCCTATCCTGAACTAAGAGGAAAATTTCTGCAAAACTTTGGGAAAGTACTCTCCAGAATTTCTCCAGTAGAATTTCTTGGAAAATCTTTTTAATTTGTTGGAGTTTCTTCCGGAACTTCTGAGAACTTATTTTCTCAACATCCGAGATGTTCTCTTCTGAACTTCAGGAGAGTATTCTTTTGAACTTCGGGAAAGTTTGTTCCTGAATTTCTGATAAATTCCTGCTTGAACTACGAGAAAGTTCTCCTTATACTTCTGGAAAGTTTCTACCTGAACTTCTGAGATTTCCTGAACTTCGAGAAGTTCTCATTTTGAAATGCTGGAATGTTCGATTCTGAACTTTAGGGAAGCTCGCTAGCACTTCTGGGTAGTTTCAACTAAACTTTTGGTCTCTTCGGAACTTCTGAGAAGTCTTCGTGTATACATCTGAGGAGTTTTATACTGAATTTTTCGAAAAATTCCTCCTTGATCCTACAGGTAATGCCCCCTCTGGTAAGTTTCTTCCGGAAATTTGAGGAAAGTTTTTTTTTGAGCTTATTCTTTCCAAACTTCTGGTAGGTCTCATCCCGAACTGCGAGGAACATTTTATTGAAACTTTGGGAAAGCCGTCTCGAAAATTTCTAGGAAAATTCCCTTAAATTTGTTCTTGAAGTTTCTTCCTGGACTTCTGAGAAGTCCTCTAATGAACTTTTGGGAAGTTTTCTCCAGAACTTTGGGGAAGTTTGATCTGGAACTATTGGGAAATTTGTGCTCAAACTAGAAAAAAGTACCCCTTATGCTCCTGGAAAGATTAATTCTTTTCTCCCTAAGGAATTTTGTAAATCCTTATTCTGAAGCTTTCCAGGAAGCACTTCCAGGAAGTTCCAACTAACATTTCGAGAAGTTTCTTCCAAAACTTCTAGGAAGTTATTTCCTGAACTTGAGAGAAGTTCTTTCCTCAACTTCTATGACGCATTGTCCTGAGGATTTTTTTTCCAGATTTTTGAGAAATTATAGGTAGTGCCCTTCTTGGTACGCTCCCGTCTGAAGTTTGGGGAATTTTTTTTCTGAATTTCTGGGATATTGAATCTTGAATTTCTGGGAAGAACTTCAAAATCTCTGAAAAATTCCAAACTTCAGAGAAGTCCTCTCCCCTCCACTTCTTCCCGAAGCTCTGAAAAGTCCTCTCCTGATTCTTGGGAAAGTTCTGTCTTGAAATTCTGGTAAGTATGATCTTGAACTTCGGTAATGAATTTTTGAAGGTTCTTCTTGCATGAACTGCTTGCTCCCAATACTTCTGAGAAGTTTCTACCTGACCATAGGAGAATTTTTTTTTCGAGGAAGTCTCTAAGTTTCTCATATATGATTTGTATTGTTGTGAACCTTGATTTTCGTTGTGACTTAATAGCAAAGGACCAATATTACCAACGCTTTGACAGTAATTTTTCGCATGGGTTTGAATGGGTAACTAGGGACTCCATGTTACCCTCGGAAAGGGCCTATACAATACTTATCTACGGGCCCATTGTGTCTCCAAGTGGCCCACCGCTTTCGTTTCTTCAAGGATTTCTACTTTAAATGATACCTACGATATTTTAAAACATTTCAACAAAGCTTCTTACCGTATCTACTATACTGCGTTTAAATACTATACTGCGTACTGCGTACGTTTTAAATCCGAACTTCATAGAATACCTTTATTTGAAATTTAAAAAAAAAGTTCAAATGTCTGTAAAAGTCTGCAACATAAATAAAATGTCTGCTAAATGTCTGCGTCGTTGAAAACGTCTGCAATAAAAATGAAAAGTCTGCAAATTTACAGACATGTCTGTGAATATGGCATCCCTGGTTCACACGGATCATAGTGTGCTTCTCTTTTTGACAGGCGAGATGTTGAGGTTTTTGTTTTGATTGTTCTGATTCAAAGTTGAAGTATTTTCAAGTGTCCCATCGGTAAGTAATTGCTTGACATCATTCAAACACCAAAAATCGGAATCTCATAAGAGCAACTGCTATGAAAATTCCAGCTGCTATGAAAATTCAAGTCATAACGAAACAAATCGACGCTCGAGTAGAAATGGCAATTTTGTGCTATTAACTTTGTTTTTCGCTGTACGTGTACGGGCAGGCGTATGTGTGTGTGTGTGTGTGTGTGTGTGTGTGTGTGTGTGTGTGTGTGTGTGTGTGTGTTGGTTTTGTCTATCAATGTGATTCAACTTTATCTCATTGGCGATGAGAGTGGCGCTCAAGGGTGAGTCGCTCAGCAGAATATCTCTTGTGCACATTTTTTTAGTGTGCTTCTAAACGATACGATGTTCCGATCCTAGCAGGGATGCCATATTCACAGACATGTGTGTAAATTTGCAGACTTTTCATTTTTATTGTAGACTTTTTTAACGATGCAGACATTTAGCAGACATTTTATTTATGTTGCAGACGTTTACAGACATTTGAAATATTTTTTTACATTTCAAATAAAGGTATTCTCTGAAGTTCGGATTTAAAACGTACGAGGATCTGAACAATATAGTAGATACGGTTAGAATCTTTGTTGAAATATTTCAAAATTTCGTAGGTATCATTCAAAGTAGAAATTCTTGAAGAAAAATTACTGTCAAAGCGTTGGTAATATGGGGCCTTTGCTATTAAGTCCCAACGAAAATCAAGGTTCACAACAATAAAATTAAATTTGAGAAATTTAGAGACTTCCTCGAAAAAAAGCTTCTCCTATGGTCAGGTAGAAACTTCTCAGAAGTATTGGAAGCTAGCAGTTCATGCAAGAAGAACCTTCAAAAAATCATTACCGAAGTTCAAGATCATACTTACCACAATTTCAAGACAGAACTTTCCCAAGAATCAGGAGAGGACTTATCAGAGCTTCAGAAGTTCTCTGAAGTTTGGAATTTTTCAGAGGTTTTGGAGTTCTTCCCAGAAATCAAGATTGAAGTTCCCAGAAAAAAAACTTTCCCAAATTTCAGACAGGAGGTACCCAAGAAGGGCACTACCTATAATTTCTCAAAAAATCAGGAAATAAAATCCTCAGGATGATGCGTCATAGAGGTTGAGGAAAGAACTTCTCACAAGTTCAGGAAATAACTTCCCAGAAGTTCCGGAACAAACTTCTCGAAAGGTTAGCTGGAACTTCCTAGAAGTGCTTGGCAGCATTTCCAAAGGTCAGAGGAGAACATTCTGCATTTCCAAATACGGATTTCTCAAAATTCTTTAGAGAGTAAAGAATGAAACTTTCCAGGAGCATTGGGGGTACTTCCTTTTAATTTGAGCACGAATTTCTCAATATTTCCGGAACAAACTTCCCCAATGTTCTTGAGAAAACTTCCCAAAAGTTCAGAAGAGGACTTCTCAGAAGTCCAGGAAGAAACTTCAAGAACAAATTTAAAGAAATTTTCTTAAAAATTATGGAATAAAATTTTCCTCGCAGTGTCGTATGGGACCAATGAAAAGTTTGAAAGTTCACAAGAGGATTTCTCAGAAGTTGCGAAGTTTAGTTGGAACTACCCAGAAGTGCTAGAGAGCTTCCCTAAAGTCCCTAATCGAACATTCCAGCATTTCTGAATGAGAACTTCTCGAAGTTCATGAAATTCCAGAAGTCATGGTAGATTCTTTGATTAAATCAGGATGAAACTTTTCAGAAGTATAGGCGGATCTTTCTACTAATTCAAGCAGAAATTTGTCAGAAATTCAAGAACAAACTTTTCCGAAGTTCAGGAGAATACTCCCCTGAAGTTCAGAAGAGATTATTTCGGCAGTTCAGAAAAGAACTTCTCAGAAATTCAGGAAGAAACTTCTAACAACTTAAGAAGATTTTCCAAGAAATTCTGGAGAGTACTTTCTCAAAGTTTTGCAGAAACTTTCCTCGTAGTTCAGGATAGGACTGATCAGAAGTTTAGAAAGTAACTATGATCAGGAAAAAAAAATTACCAAATGTTTCTGGAAGGTAAGGTTGGGTTCTTAAATGTGAATTTCGAAGAAAATAAGGAATGACTGCCAAGAAGTTCATGAGCAATTTTGCCTGAATTTCAAGAGAAAACTTTCCAGAATAAAGCAAAGAGCCATGCAGAAGATTAGAAAAGAGTTTCGCTGAAATTCAAGAGATAATCACTGCCTAACCGAAGAAGAAGTCTATACAAAAATCATTCATTTGTCCATAATATATATAATCACACCAATAGCGATAATGCCATAGCTCGCTCTCTTATTACGTCTGTTCGTTAAAAGAAGTATAATTTTCTAAAATGAAATTTACAGACTTTTATAGGCATTCGCAGACATTTCAAGTTTTTAGAACAGACATTTGAATACAAAATCTGGCATCCCTGGATCCTAGTGAAAACGGGTGCCCATGTGTGCCACAGTAATTTGACAGTTCAAAAGTTATGTTCTGGCTACGCCTGGCAACCAGACGATTGGTTTGTTTTGCTTTGCAAAATTTTTGCATGTGATTTGGGTTTCGATCAAGATTTTTAATGCGGAAATCGCGTTTCCGATGGTCAAGCTTTAAATGTGCCAGTTTCTTCATTCATCCATCAAAAACGACAACCTCGATGTTTGCTCATTCGATTGGCAAATACGGCATAACGCCTCCACCCGAAACGTTCCACAGCCGTTAGAATTTTTTTTTTTCAAGGTGTTTCAGCTGCTCCAATAAGGCACCAAAAGCTGAGTTCTCAATACGTCTGGCGAAAGAAAGTTATTGTGAGATAAAATTATGATTTAATCTCAAAAACATTTACTATGAAGCAAAATGCAGCAAAATTGTCTCATGAAATACGCGGTACTGAAGAAGATGGCGGTTGTGGTATTGAGAAATTCTTTATTCATTTTTTGCGCATGATATTGGCGAGATCCAGGAGTCACATCACTTCTCCGCTTATAAACCGAAATTTATCAGTGTTTCCTACTTAATATCTTCTAACGAAGATCCACCAGCTGCAACATCTTCATGAAGGTTCTAAGTCATGATCGTCGTCTTCAATTACTCGGATCCTCTCAATGATAAACTAACCCAGTGACTGGCTGCAGAGGTTTTGCTTTTTCACAATATATATAGATGTGATGATATTCCGCCTCCAATTCGCTCCAAAAATGTGCCTTTAATTGAAACTTTGTAGTGGTATCATGTCACGATCTATTGATTTGATCACTTACCTCATCAATTATTTGCCACAACAAACTGGAAGCTCAAATGTTCACTTATGATGAATTTTATTCTAATACTTATTTCTGTTTCGTGACAAAACAAACAAATTAAAACAACACCACAACAATTTATAACGTCAATTATCCAGGGTTGCCAGATTATAAAGGGTGTATTCGATAAAAATGGCACACAGAAAATCTTCTGTAACTTTTGAATCGTATGAGTAAAAAACCTAGACATTTGAGTAGATCTTATCCATAGTGTATTATTTACATCTGCCAAGTTTCATAGTTATACATTCAGTAGTTCCAGTCATGTCGTCGAAACAAGAAATTGTCCGTGAGAAAATTTTGTGCACTCATAATCAAAATCCAGGGGCGTCCCACCGGTGGATTGCTAAAAGGCTTGGAATTGCAAATACAACTGTGTCTCGTGTAATAAGAACCTTCAAGGAGCGTCTGAGTGTCCAAAGGAAGGAAGGGAGTGGTCGTAAAAGTGGTCCAATGGACAGTAACATGGCCAGGAAAGTCGTACAACAATTCAAGAACCGTCCAAACATGTCAATTCGAGATGTCGCTAAAAAGTCTAAGGTGTCAGTCGGTTTTGTGCAGAAAACCATGAAGCGTGCTGGTTACATGTTTACAAAGTGCAAAAAGCCCCAAACCGGAATGAAAAACAAAACATCACTGCGAAAACCCGCGCCTGGAAACTTTACACGAAGCTGCTCACCAAATCCGGTTGCATCGTGATGGATGACGAAACATACGTCAAGGCCGACTTCCGTCAACTTCCTGGGCAAGAATATTTCGTTGCCAAGTCGAAGTTCGATGTTCCGAGGATGTTCGAAAGAAGAAACTATCGAAATTTGCAAAGAAGCTTCAATCTGGCAGGCGATTTGCGGATGTGGTGAATAAGTGCTCTCTTCATCACTTCCGGAACAATAAACGGTGCGATTTACACGGAAGAGTGCCTTAGAAGCGTCTCTTGCCATTCATTACGAAGCACAAAGGATCAACTCTGTTTTGGCCTGATCTAGCATCCTGCCACTACGCTCGAAACGTATTGGAGTGGTACCGAGCCAACGGAGTCAATTTTGTGCCAAAGGATATGAACCCACCAAATTCACCGGAACTTCGTCCAATTGAAAAATTCTGGGCAATTATGAAAACGGAACTTCGCAAACATCCCAAAACTATAAAAACAGAGCTAGAATTGAAGAAAATTTGGGTAAAAACAACAAAAAACACTGGGAAAATCGGTTGTACAAAATTTGATGGTGGAGTGAAAAGGAAGGTGCGGCATTCGGGATGGGAGACGAAATTGAATAAACAAATGTTGTAAATCAAAACTCATTAGTAGTTCTTTCATTCCCTGAAAATTTCAAGAAAATCCGATAATCAGTTTAATTTTGATGAGTATAATGTGTGTGCCATTTTTTATCGAATACACCCTTTATCGTAAGCAAGTGCAAATGTCCCACTAAAGTGTGCCACACATGTTCCGTTATGGTGTTGGATTTTCTGCTTCGGCGTGCTCACGCTGTTCTTACGCAAATCATCCCGCCTGGTGGCGCTACTATACAATGTCCCTCGCATTGAGAAAGAAATGAAGGGGTCCGATATGCGTCGCTCACTTTTTTTTCAGGTGACGCTTTTTTGCACCGGCAGCGTCATTGGCGAGAAGCGCGGCAACTACTAAATGCACACGCTCAAACTAAGCTATGCGGATCTCGTTATGCTTCTTTCAGCGCAATATTCTAAAAGTACTCAGCCGGACAAATTGAAACGAGGTGCAAATTGTTCGACTACGGCCCTAACCCTGCCCGAACACAATGATAGCTGAAAACGGAACGGAAAACGGCTTTAAATTTGACAGTTATGCCCCTGCAAATGTCTTCTATACTGTCTAATTCAGGAATCGTGACTTGGATTTAGCCTCTTTTCTTTCCGACTTCGCGGGCCTGCTCAGATCAGGCTTTTGCCGTTTCCCGTTGCCGTTATCGTTGCTGTTTGGGCCATAACCAAAGGAAACGATTTCCAAACAACTCGCCGCAACTTGACTTGTTGCGCGCAGCTGCGAATATTCACCGTTTTCTTTAACGGCGGATAAGAAAAAAAAAATCGTCATTTGGGAAGAAAACGATTTGTTACGTTATAATTGTGCATACCAGCGATGATTTGCAATATTACAGAAATCGAGACGTATTGATCAATTAGATAAAATTTTTGGGAAATTGATTCACGCCACTGTTCACACTGAAAAAAACCCTATATTTTTATCTGGTTGGCAACAAATGGGTTCGCAACATTTTGTGGTAGCCGATGTTGGGACAAACACATATCGACGTGCTCTTTGTTCTTTAGTTTTTCACGATGCTGAAGAAGAAATTAATTTACTTGGCCCTAACACGAGAACATCGGAAAAAGGATATGAATTTAAATCAATTTATTCAACTGTAATTGTTGGTCACTTCATATTATAGTCTACTATCAAAAGGGTTTTAAACTATAACTGAAAAACGTCATCAATATAGTCTTGTATCATGTTACAACTCCGTAATCTAAACAAACCGCAAAAGCACATTTGAAAGCGTTTCTTGCGTTATTCTGAAAACCTGTATTACCATGAAAAATGTTGAAGACATTCTTTCTGTCATCACGTATTGACTTCGGTCTTTGATTATATTTCAGAGAATAGACATTGATGTCATATACCTTTTTATTGGCGCGTAACAAAAAATTAATTTAGGCGTGAACATAAAAGCAGGTGCAGAAAAACAATCAAAACTTTAGGGTGTCGTACTGAGCTTTGTGATGATAACGATTACATGAGAAGTTATATGACTGCAGCGCCACCTGCAGAACACCTCTTTGACATACACAATGATCTGTCAGTTTAAAGTTTTACACAAGTAGCAGATCGAAGATGAACACATCTGTTCTCTATTAATTTTATCAGAACTATTCTGGCATTACGGTGAATGCGATTAACTTCTTTGAATGGTCATAGTTGGTTGGAAATCATTATTTTGCCTAGTCATCTCTAATCCCAATAATGATAAATTGACTATATCAACCTTTTTCTGACAAACAATAATATATATATAAAAAATCTGTTCAGTTTTAACGTGGATACGGTAGAATGAATCAATCAAATTGCAGGTAAATATATTTTGCCACCTTTTATCACCAGATGGTTCTGTTGGCAGCCTTCTGGTCGCTTAACATGTAGATGTGGAAAAAGGAGGCGGCTATATTGTTAATATAGTTCATTCAACAAATTTTTCACCACCTT
>JASCZW010014360.1:0-23119 GCA_034211315.2 Aedes japonicus
GAATTCTTACTGATGCATCGACGAAAAGAGAAGTGATCACCAGTTTGTTGCTCGCCCAGAAGACGCCGAAAGAGATTGCCAAGGTGGTAGGGTGTCATTTGGCAACAGTTTACCGCATAAAAAAAGTCCCTGTAGGATGGTCCTAAGCAGCGGAAGACGGGAAGCGGACGTCCGCACTTTGCACGCACGCCGAACGTGATCAAACCGTCCGTGCAAAATTGCTCGCAACCCGGTGCGTTCCATCAGAAAACTTGCAAAGGAAGCCAATATTTCGGAGAAATCGATGCAGAAAATCCTCAAACAAGACCTGCATGCATCTTCCAGAGCCAGAGTGAAACGCCACTTGATTACGGACCAGGTCGAGGAACTACGAGTGACTCGTTCCAAGAGATTGCTATCCTTGTTGAAGAAAGAAGAAATGATAATCCTGTTCTCGGACGAAAAGCTTTCCAGCATCGATGCTGTGGCCAACAGCCGCACGGACCGGTTCATTTCACCGCAGAAAATGGAAAACGTTACGGAAAAAGTGAAATTTAAATTTCAAACCATGGCTGGTGTCATGATGTTTGGCTTGGTGGCGTCCAACGGTTTGAAAATGCCGCCTGTTTTCATTGATGCTGAAGTTAACATCAATACCGAACCAAGGACCAAGTGCTTCCCTGGGTGAAGGCCAACTTCTCCGAAGACCAAAACGTTGTCCTACAGACGGATGGAGCGCCATGCCACACCTCCAATCGAACCCAACAATGGTTGAACGATAACATGAAGTTTTGGCCGAAGGATATGGGCGCCCCTAGCAGTCCAGATCTTAATCCGTTGGATTATTCGATTTGGGCTTATGACACTGGTATTTAAACGAGGAGATCACCACGATGTTATCATAAATAGAAGCATGACGAGTTCTGTCAGCCGTCTTGAAGTTGTTTTGAAATAATAGTTTGTAGAGTTGTTCTTGATGCTACAAAAAGCTACACATCTATCGGATCAACACGGATTTTTACCTGTACGATCGGTAAACTCAAACTTGTTGAGTTTGACGTCGAAGTGCATTGCAAGATTGGAGGATTAAGCGCAAGTGGATGTAGTTTACAATGACTTGACAGTAGTGTTCGACAAAATTGATAATGGCATATTGCAGCATAAGTTGTCACGCCTTGGAGCTTCGACGCAATTGGTATCTTGGTTAGCATCCTACATTTCGGACCGTGAGTTGAGGGTGAATATAGGCGGTTGTGCATCACGGTCGTTTTCTAACAAGTCTGGAGTTCCACAAGGTAGCAATCTCGGACCTTTTTTTTCAATGATGCTGCTTTGATTTTGGGGGTAGGTTTCAAAGAGATGATTTAGAAGATTTAAAGTTGTACATCGTTGTGCACACGCAAAAAATTGCTTACTTCTTCAGAAATCATTAAGCTCATTTTCTGAATGGTGTCAGGGAAACAAACTGATACTTAGCGTAAACAAACGTCAGGTTATCACGTTTCACCGTATGGAAAGTCCAATTTTGTTTGATTACTACATTGCCGGCAATCCTCGTAGTAGAGTTACCAGTGTTACACCGTTCTGCGATCATATCAAAAGCAACTCGACAGTTGGCCTTATTTCCAAGATGGCGAAGAGTTTTTCGGACCCAAACTACTGGAAGTCATTGTACTGTGCACTTGTCCAATTGTTGTCTAATTTTAGAAAACGTGTCGGTGGTATGGCAGCCTCACCAGGTCACGTGGTGCCTCAGAAGCGAACGAGTTCAGAAGCGGTTTATTTGCTTGGCTCTCAAAAACTTGGCGAGATCCCGACAACTTGCCACCGTATCCTGATAGATGTCGACTACTGGGTTTGGACAAGCTGGAGCGACGTCGAAAAATTCAGCAGTCGTTGTTCATTGCTAAATTGCTGATTGGTGAAGCTGATGCTCCTGAGCTACTTTCTATGTTGAACTTTTGTGTACCGAACAGAACATTGCGGAATTTTACGTTGTTGCAAGCAAGCTTTTCACCGATCTGTGTTTGGATACAATGAACCGATTTCGGCATGTATTCGTGCGTTTACTGCAGTTGAAGAGCTTTTTGATCTTAATGAGCCATCTTTGATCTTTGGTTTTGAAATAGTTTTAACCCTTATGTGTTCGACAAAAAAAATAAACACCTTTAAGTGATCGACAGGCTACCCGGGTACGCACCAAATTCAAATGATTATAACTCTGGCTTTTATTGACCGATTTTAATTCTTTTGGCACCTTTAGATTCAAAAACCTCATTGGCTTCAGGGACATTATCAGCAAGGACCATTTGTATTCATCTGGTTCCCGTAAATGCGGGTTAGCGGGGCTGTGGTCCGGTACTGGAGGCGCTATTTGGAAACATCTATTACATTTCCGGGAATGGATGTCAACATTTTTGGAATAAAGCCTATAAACTATTTCTATTTCATTGTGAGCCATATGCCGACTTGTTCCTGCAACGGCGATTCTGTAACCAAAAAGTGAGGAAGTTTTCGGTAGCAAATTAAATGTATTCAGATGTGACCGTGACTTGACATTATCAGAGAAAAAATCTGGTGGTGGTGTGCTTATTGCCTTCAATGCAAACCTCCAAGCCGAAATAATCCCTAGTGAATAACATCGAGAATTTGAAGACGTGTGGGTAAAACTAACGATAAATGACGAATTTCATTTTTTTGTAACTGTTTATTTTCCTCCACATACGGCTAAAAAAGCTTCATATCACCAATTTTTAAACATAGCGGAATCAAGATTTCAAGTTTTGGAGCCTCAAACTAAGATTCACATTTATGGAGATTTTAACCAGAAAACAGTTGATTTTATTCACGATAATGATAACGAATCTGAACTGTTTCCAATTGTAGGTGCAAATGAAACTTTACAACTTATTTTTGATAAAATCAGCCACCTAGGACTTCATCAAATTGATCATGTACGGGACCAGCTTGGCTGCTACTTAGATTTTGTTTTTACTAATTGTACTGAAGATTTTAGTATTGATGAAGCTTTAAACCCACTCATGTAAGAATGAAAAATTTCATACTCCTATCGAATGCTCATTATTCTTATATTCTCATAGGCAACGTCCAGTGGATACTGATTACGATAACTTGTTTACGATTTCAAAAACATAAACTTTACCCTAATCAACAGAAAACTAACAAATATAGATTGACAGAACCTTTTAAAAAATGAACAAGACATGAACAAGTCCGTTGACATATTTTGTGACAAACTATATGCAATTATTGACGATTACGTTCAGTAAAAAGGAAGAGAATACTAACAAGATATAAACAACCGATATGGTATACACGTGAAATCTAAAATCTCAAAAACAGCATATGAAAGGTACAATACAAAAGTAGAAAATAATATAAAATCCGATCCAAAGGCGTTCTTTAACTTCAGGAAGGAAACAATAAACACTTGTTACTTTCCATCGCGCATGCAGTTTGAAGAGTTTTATGGTTCTGGTAGTGGAAATATTGGTTATCAGTTTGCACGCTTTTTCCTAAATATCTATGAGAAATCCAACGATATACTTGACCTAAACTATTTTTGCTATCTACCTGAACATCAAAATGGCGTATCAGTTGAAAACATCACTGTTCAAGAGATTTTAATGGCACTTGAAGGTCTTGATGCTGAAAAAGGACCTGGTCCAGATGGAATACCTCCAGTACTATTGAAAGATCAAGTGACTTTTTTTGTGAAATCCCTGTTTTGGCTCTTTAATCAATCACTTAAATGAGGAGACTTTCCACTATTCTGGAAAAAATCATTTTAATAACTGTTTTAAAATCTGGCAAACGAGCAGACATTAAAAATTATAGAGGAATCGCAATCATTTGAAGTATTCTTAAAACGTTTGAAGCGATTGTAAATCAAAAATTATTCCACCAGGCAAAAGATAGGATTTCAAATAACCAAACCAAATTCATTGAATCACTGAAGAAAAGACGAGAAATTGCTATGGTCTGTTTTGTTAATAATGTTATCTCGCAGCGTATAAATTCGGCAAACCTTTTAGAAAGTTTGAACTTGTATGCAACCATCACGCATTTTAAGAATCAGAAATTTATATCATTTGAGGCCTCTGAGAATAATTTATGCTAGCTATAGACCAACTAACAGAATGATAAACATGTAAAATCAATAGGGGTCATTAAAAAACGACGTCCACTCATTAGGGTGGGGGGAGGAGGGGGTATCGAATGTGTGACAATATGTGACAGGGGAGGGAGGGGGTTATAAAAATGTGACATCCAACCATTTTGCATTAGGTAATCTAAATTTATCAGCGTTGCTACGAAAACAAAAGCGTCGAAAAGTTTGAGTGTACGGTGTATGAAAATACACATTTCACTTAATTGTGTGAGTGCGAAAAATTGTTTGCTGTTGTCATACATGTGCTTATTGCCAATGAGCACGAATCGCACGAGCTGTGCTTCATTCGGAAACTTAGTCGAAGTTTGGTTTTGTTGAAAATCGTATTGTGTTTGTTTTTGGTGGCGATGAATTTTGATTTCCATTCAAACGCTGGTCGATGCATAGAGTGCGATCAGAAGAAGTGTATAATTAAGGAATCGAGAGAAACGGTTGGGAATTGAGAGAAACGGTTGGGAACTTTGAATAAAGCATCATCCTTGCGAAAACAAATCAATCAATTTTTAACCATCCAGAAATTTTGATTCCAGGCCTGTAAGGAAATTTCAAAATAGGATCTTTTCTCTCTTTTTAGAGGTATGAAAAAATTTATGAAATTTTTTAACAATTTTGCTAACAGTGATTTAAAAAAACCAACTCGTGAACAGATCGTCTTAGCAAAACATTCTTGTGGCGAAACGTGCTTTAAATTATCTCAGCAAGCTGAACAATTATGCAATGGAATTTTTTTCACTCTTAAGTTTTTAGGGCTGAGGAAAAACGAAAACTAACATCATTTATACCTAAATTGGCCACAAAATTGAAATATTGATTTCTTGAAACCCAATATGAGAATTTCAGTGGAATTCCCCAGACAGTTCAAGGTAAATCTCGCAAATCCTCGATATATTTCAAACACAAAAAACTCACCGCTATCAAATTTGTATGGTTCTTAAAAATCAAATCTTGCAATCAGAAACAATTGGATTGCTGTTGGAATATTCATGATTCCATTTATTTTTGACTTTCTGATCATATATTCTTTTTCGGACTTATGTGTAATTTCAAGCTTTTTCAGAACTTTTTCCTACAAGTCATAATTTTTTGCGCATCTCCTCTACAAGGAAAATTATGTATATTTCCATATAATTTTCCATATCTCGAGAATGGATTGGGACCGTGAATTAATGTTCTGTTATATATCTTTTTAGACCTTTTTTTTCTATTCATAAGAAAATTTCAAGCTACGCAATTTATGTTTTACAATGTTTGCACTGCAAACTTAAATTATACACTTGAGCTGAAGTGCGATCAGTCACTGGTGTGTAAACTAGATTTTGCCTGATTATGGGGTAAAGTTTGCTCGAAAATGTGTTACTTATGTAAAAAAGTGAAGGAAAACCGGTTTCCACATTAGACGCGGGGTTATCTAGTAGATGTGTAAGTGCATTTTAGAGTGTGGTTCATGAGTTATGAATTTTTAAAGTATGTATTCTTGGAAAAACTAAAATTTCTATAAACTAAACTAAGACTTCCCATTTCTCAAATTTTATCCATCGTTATCTCGTTATTTCGTTGGTTGTAAAGATGTTACTGTAAATCACTCATACCGATGTGATTTAGAGGGAATGCTAAGTATCAGCATATTTTAATAAATAATGTCATACGATAAGTTTTGTCCATCTGTTACGAATACCCTAATTTATTTCTGCCAATTATTTCCATCATAACACACTTCACCTACCCATGGACAGATGAACTTCACACGTGTAATCTTGTAAATGATTAAATTTGAACTAAAATACACGTTATTAATGAAATCGACAACAACAATATGCATACATTCTTTTTTTTTCAGAAGTGTGACATCCAACAGAAAGGGGGGGTAATCATATTTTGTGACAAGGTGTGACAGAGGTACTAAAAACCTGAAATTTGATGGACGTCATTTTTAAATCATCCCATATTGTGAAATAATCGATTTTACTTTGCCTAAAGTGGCAATAAGAAAAAATTTGACTGTAAGTGTTGTATCCCATAAATACTAACTTTATATAACTGTAAATATAAATGAATAAATTTAAATGTATATGTAGTTTACATTGATGATTGACGAAATAAATAAGTAAATAACCGGTTCCCTTGGGGCCTTGAACATATTTTAAAAGAAACCCTGGCAATATGGGTATCAAAATTCATGATGACCCCACGGAAACGTGTTCCGATTGACCAGCCCAAGGGCAAATCATCATATGGCTACAAAACATTGAAAATATATCGTACTGGAGAAATCTCATGATTTTTTTACTAAAATGTGCATAGGCTACTCGAGGTCCCATGGGAACCTGTTCTGGATAGATAGGTTCGAAGAAAATCATCAGATGGCCACAATGTTTAGAAATAGCCTATAGGAGAGGATTGCATGAATTTTGATACCTACATTGCCCGGCTCTCTTTCTAAAAATGTGTATGGCCATTTTATAGCCCACAATAGGATAGAAATAGTTTATAGGAATTATTCCAACCATTCTTACATCGATTCCTGGAAATTCAATAGAGGTTCCGATATTGTGTCTCCGTACCGGAACACTGCCCCGGTAACCCGAATTTACGGGAACCAGATGAATACTAGTGGTCCTTGCTGATAATGTCCTTGTAGTCAATGAATTTTAGAATATAACGATGTCAAAAGAATTATAATCGGTCAATAAAAGCCAGAGTTATAATCATTTGAATTTGGTGGGTACCCGAGTACCCTGTCGATCACATAACGGTTAATATACACGTGGTTTTATTAGTTTATTAGTTTATTAGTTTATTTCTATTCATTAAGACTACCCATTGTCAGTTGAATTAATTTTAATACAAATACAAATACTTCATCTGTACCAATGAAGCTAAAAAATTGACGATTCTCTATCCGCACTTCAAGTCACCTCGGCACGTTCCCTCAGGGGATGTAAAACTCATCTCAGTAACAGAACGATCTCATCAGTAACAGAACAAAAATCATCTCAGTAACAGAACGATCGATAAGTCGAAGGAAGTAGCCCATCTTGATCTCATCTAGGACTGCAAGTTGTTATTCAATCGTATTTTCACAAAACATCGATTAAGTGTAGAATCTAGATCTCCGTATTTGTAAATTTGTAAATCTAACAGAGTACCGCAAACTGTCCCTATCGAAATCTTCATATAGTCCAGAACAACATCCTTCGGATGATTTTTTAACAGTCCACTTAGAAGCAGAAGTTCTGAGATCCATCGCCCAACTGATCTCCGTATCCTCGACGAGAGAATGGTCATAATCCTAAAGAGGTTTAGAAATTCCTGCCTTAGGTCACATCATCTGATCATCAGAAAGCTTGTGTTATGAGCTACATTCTTGCAGATAGGTAGCACAAAATCTCAAATTTTACAATTCATCTTTATATTAAGGTTTTCATATTATATCCCTGTATCTTCCCGTAAGATGTAGTCTTCATAACAACAAAACACTCATGTATTCTTCAAAAATACCATTATAAAAATTTAGCGAAACCAGTCTATTGAAAGAACGGTATTCCTTCCTGGTGACATCTCCTGCCTTTGAACCTGACACCAAGTGCCGTACTATAAAGAGAAAGAAGGACGCTGGCAGTCGAGAATTTTGACTGTAGTCAGTGCCCTACATCATCTGACGGTTTGCAGCTGGAGCATTTTCTGCCACAACGAAAATACTCCTCCCAATGAGTGCAGCAGGGCCGTTCCCGCGCACCAAGAGGATACTGGCTACACATTTCGTTAGATAAACATTACGATATTTCACACAGCATGTCCTCTCTATTGCCGCAAACCTAGCACTGCCAGCAGCAAAAACTCCGGCATATTATAGTGAAAAGTAAGTATGTAAATATGTGAAATTCTATCCACCGGCCGCCTGCCGCTGAGCCTTGACGGGATGTGAAATGCAGAAACCCACATGACACATTCCATTCCGTTCCTTGTTTTGTTCGCCATCACTACCAAACACCAACCGCCGACCGCACTCCCGCTGTTTTTGTTATTATTGCCCTTGATGGGTGTCAATTCATTGAGCAGAGAATGCTAATGAACAACGGATCGCAATATATGCATGTTGTCTGTATGCAGTGCAATCGAAAACACTGTGACACCAAAGTGAACCAATTGTGAATATTTAATTAAAATTTATTAGCTTCCTTGTGCTCGTATTCGGCACCAAAACACAGTGCGTGGGGGGAGGGGGAGGTAGGTACAGTAGAGTGATACAATTTTAACTTTTGTCACCCCGACAAGAGCAGCCCCGGAGGGAGGTTTGGTATCGATTTGTCAGGAGACAATTATCACAAATGACACAGTTTTCCATCGAACGCCGCCACCGGGGACCGGGATGGGGGAACTGGTAATGAAGCAATGATGTTCTCACACGACGATGCACGGAACGATGATTCGAGGCGAAAGTGCTGTCCTTAGTAAGAGTGAGAAGCTAGGTTGCTATCGCTTTTCGTAGATTCGGTCGATTTGGAGTGCAGAACAAGTCAACAAATGTATGGTGGTGGCGGAATGGCAGTTAGTTCTGTTGGAAATAGGTATGATGGATGGCGGTTTTCGATCTGGTGGTTCGTGTATAGATACATCATAAATCAATTAATAATTAATAAATAAAACGGTTCGGGTGATTGATTTCCAATTGGTACAAATGAGTGTTCATTATCGATGTTGATTTTCGCTTGGCAGTGGGAGGTGATTTATCGCTAGTAACGAATCTGGGCGAAAACTGTGCGGGTGTTTGGTTGGAACTCTTCATAGCTAGAAATCTGGCTAATATTTGATCACACATGGCTTGAATCAGAGTAGACATGGCGACCGCCTTCAAAAGGTAACTAATGCCGTCGGTTCCAGCTCAGTGTTGATGAGTCCGATACATAGGGTAGGCGTGCCTCCCTGCGATGGTGAACCAGCCCAAAGCTCAAAGCCACCCACGAACAACAGGAAAAAGAAAAGATACTTCAAAGGTAAGGTGACGTGCAGTGGAGATTTACTAAACTATTCCATTTTTGTAGTCACGTTGTATTTCGATGTTTTGAACTGTTAAGGTACATTTATTTTTCTTTTATAAACTTTTAAAAATGCAGCCAGTACGAGAAAAGAATCCTAAATGTGAACTTTTGAATTATTTTCCTAACTTTGCATATTTACGAATTTGGATTGGTTTTAATTTGGTTATGTTTTTGTTCAACAATTATACAAATAGGGTACACGTCCCTTGACTCAGCCTAATATGCAGCGGTCGATTACAATTTTAATTGTAACTCATAAAGTAATTGAGCTGGAAACGAAACTAGTTGTACAGTGGGGGAAATTTGTTTAAAAGCAAGGTCATTTTTGGGTTTATTTCCAATACAAAAGATCGAAACAAAAAGTCAAATACTGTTTACTAAAGCCTATCAGTAGTTACGTTTCTGAGAACACAATTTGAACGGAAATTCATTGTGATATCTGAAAAAATCCAAAAAAGGTGTTTTTAGAGAGAATTCGTTTAAACGCACACTAACGTAAAGCCGCATTGAGCGTACCTATGCTACTGTTATCTTGCGAATCTGTCATATTTACACTGACTGTGTAGCCCTCGTCCGCCATAAACACGAGTTTGAATTTGCGTTGCGCGGTAGTTGTTGCTTGTTTTCGGCAAAATGGGTAAAGGAAAGTATTTTAGCCAGTCGGAGCAAATTCCTTTTCGAGAACTCAAAAGTCGCGGTGAGAGCAAGCGCGAAATTGCTCGTGTGATCCACACATCGGAAGCAGCAATCAGGAACCTGCTGAAAAAAGGCAAGAAGTATGGCGTAAAAAAGAAAACAACGGGAAATTCGAAGATTACTAATCGTGTCCGGAACCAAATTATACAATCTTTGAAATGGTTTTCTGAACGAGACATCAGTCTTCTGGATTGGCCAGCTCGTAGTCCGGATCTAAATCCTATCGAGAACTTATGGGGCATCCTGGCACGAAAGGTTTACAAGGTGGAAGGCAGTTTAAAACAGTTCGTGAACTTGAGTCAGCCGTAAGAGAAGCCTGGAGCTTGTTGCCTGATAAAACTCTGCAGAAGCTGGTGAAATCAATGCCGTACAGAATTTTCGAAACTATTCAGAAAAATAGAAAGCAAACGAAGTATTAAATATCGTTTATTGTTGAGATTTTTGAACTGTGAATTTGATTTGATTAATAAAACTACAAATGCGTTTAAACAAATACCCCCCCCCCTCAAATCATCTTTTGTGGAATTTTTTCAACAGTCATTATGAACTTCCAATCATAATGTGTTCTCAAATACGAAACTTCTGATAGGCTATGACAAACTATGTTTGATTTTTCGTCTCGATCTTTTGTATTGAAAATAAACCCCACTGTACCTTTGCTTACCCATGCTTATTAAGACGTTTGCTGTTCAAAATAAATGAACAAATTCGTTCCATTCGGTCGGCTATATGTATGATGAAATTTAAGAGGCATTATTTCTTGGATCGAAAGTGGTATGTGTATTTTACGCATTCAAGTGGTCATAACTCAAGAATTAAACAACATACACGATTCAAAACGCCAAACCAAATGGTATAAAGCTTTCAATCGATATATAACCAATAATTACATTTCACTATTTCAAACGAAATGTCGCACTTTACTTATGATCGATGCCATAATGATCTGCACAATCGCTGGTGACACTGCACTATGGTCCAGATCACGAATTTACGAGGAAACATGCTCCCAGCGCCTAAACTTGAAACTTTACAGCAAAGTTATGTTTTACAATATGGTTTGTATCATCAATGCCCATTTTTTGATGTTAATTAAAATTAGGGTAGTCCCCACTTTCACGGAAATACAAAAACTAACTTTTTTATTTGCAGAAATAGACGTTTACATCCTTTGGCAAAATTGTAGCGCAAAAAATTTCATGGAATTTTTTGTACCTTAAAAATTGACCGATTTAGAGCAATTTTTTCTCAACAACTTAGGGTGTACCGTTAAAAATTGATTTTTTTGCCCTTACTTTTTTATTTCAATTTCCACCGTAAAGTTGTGTTTGAACAAGTTTTAGAACTTTTTAAGACGCGTACTTTGGTATACAAATTTTGCCGCTAGCTTCGATAAATCAATAGTGATTGAAGTTTTTCTTAAAAAAATACGCCCTTTTTAAATGTTGATTTTCATGATTGGGGCAGATACAAAAAAAAATTAAAGACATCATTTAAAAGGACAACTTATATCGTTTGACATGTGTGAAAACTAGAGATATGTTATTTCTGTATCTTGAAAAAAATACATTTTAATCTGGGATGGTTTAAGAAGAAAAACTTCTATAACTATTAATTGGTTGAAGTTAACGGCAAATTAATTACATCAAAATACGCGCCTTTGAAAGTTCAACAACTCGTACGATTACAACCTTATGATGAAAATTGAAATAAAAAAGTTAGGACAGAAATTTTTTTTTTTTATGGCTCACCCTAAGTTTACGAGGGAAAAGTTGCTCTAAATCGGTCAATTTTCAAGCTACAAAAAAAAATGTTTAATAAAAATTTTATGAAATTATCTGTGCTACAATTTTGCCAAAAGATGTAAACGTCTATTTCTGCAAATAAAAAAGTTAGTTTTTGCATTTCTGTAAAAATGGGGACCACCCTAATTTTAATCAACATAAAAAAATAGGAATACGTTTTTATTTCAAGTTTCACCACCATTTTTTTTTATAGTGCACTGTATTGGCGAACTTATTCCACTTTAAACGCATTTGTTGTGCATTTGTCACTTCTTTACCGCATCCTCGAAGTTTTCGCTTGACAATTGCCCAATATTTTTCGATAGCTCTGAACTCAGAGCAATTCGGAGGATTAATCTCTTTGGGGCGGAGCGATTATGAAAGATGAGAGTATCCTTGTAACTTTTGATTACAAGACACACCGTTGACTTTGGGAATTTTAACTGTCCGAACTAAATTTGGCATATGGGCTTTTTTCGAGGCAAGGTATGTTTTTTATGGTGGTTCGAGAACCACTCCCCTCTCGGAAAAGAAATTATCTCATACAAATGAAACACAAATTTCAACCAAACATGAGAACTATTCAGGCCATTAAAACTAAAAATGTGTACTTCTCGGGGAAGAAGCAAGTTCTGATAAAAATGTGAACCCCTTCTTAGGCAATAATGGGGGATGTTTGAGCTACTCTCAGTGCTACTTTATGCACAAGAAGTTATTCTTAGGTTATGTAAGAGGAAATTACGTTCAAACTGACATTATACGGTTAAGTTTGAGGATAAATTTTTTGTCTATGGAATGTTTCTACATATTAAGACAGAATCATGATAGAAACTACCGATCTGAGGGTTAAATTTAGAACACAAACAAAAATAAAAACAAAAAAACAAATTATAATAATTACAGTTTATAATGGTAGCCACACATTAGCAAACAAAAATATTTCAGCAAAATTTAATACAAAAAAATCAACCATAAACGCGCCAGTTCACTTCAATTTTCATTGATTTAGTTTCAAGTGTACCAATTATCGAACCGGGTTCAGCTAGCAAATAAATAAATATCATGAACAATTGCGACTGATTCAAAAGATTCCAGATTTAAAAAATCTTGTAGGACCAAGCCTCCCCCGGTTGGAACAAACAAGCTTGGAAATCAATACAAGCATAAAGTTGTCATAAGGCACGAAATACTTCTAGAGTTTCAAATTTTACCAAATCGATCAATCGTAATATTAGGTGAGTAAGAATACAGTGCTGGGCAAAATAAATCATACACCTCAGAAATTTTGTTATTTTCTTCGATATCTCATCCAATTTAAATGATGGAGAGTAAATTTCTTATGAGCATAGGAAGTATTTGCAAGCAACACAATTTAATAGTGCATGACTTGCTCAATATAACAGAATGTATTAATCGGGCGGTATTTTAAAATGGGTGAAATGAATTTAAAAACAAAATCTAAATTTTCTATTTAACGGTTATGTTTTTGACCTTATTCTGAAACTTTGAATACTAAGTATGATCCTCCTGAGCCTTCAGCACTGCCTCCAGTAGAAGCGGTATACATTCGACATACTTTTTGAGGTATTCCAGATCAATATGTTTCCCAGACTGCGTTGATAGCTTCAAAATAGCTATTTATCCAGATAATCCCACGGGATTTTAAATTTGATTCAAATCAGTGGATTGTGGACGCCAAGCAATCATTTTGATTTGGTTTGACTTGAAGAACGCATTAGTTTTCTTTGCGGTGTGATTTGGATCGTTGTCCTGTTAAAAGTTGATGTTGGTTTCCAGGCCAGCTTTCAACATCAACACATTTTTGCAGAGCAAGTCGATGTATATATCTACAGTCATTATCCTTTTGATATGGGCCAAACATCCAAGCAATAGGAACATCGGGAGACTTGATGCGTGGGGCTACAGATCACCCATCATAAGATGGAATTGGTGCTAATCAGTAACTGTAAAATAGTTTAGCAGATACAACCTATGGTCGAAGAAATTTCAGTGAACTCGAAGCATGCGCTGCTGTATCGTGCCGTAATGATCGACGAGCGGTTAGAATTTAGCAGTCACGTCAACCATGTCTGTGAGAAGGCATCGAAGATATTCACGGCAATTGAGAGAATTATTCAGCGGACTACGGAGCAACAAGAGACGTCTTCTGGCGAACGTCTCAGCGTCAACACTTAAAGCCTGTCCTCGTTAAATTTCAGGCAACTTTTTTCAGTGTAGATTTTTAATCATTTCACGGATCGCTGAAACATTTCACTTATATGACAACTGAAAATTCTACACTTTATTTTGTGATAAAACATGTTAAGATTCTTGTTACATTCAGTAAAAAGGCTTCGAATCAAGTGGAAGTGCGCAAACGTATTTTATAAAAACGGCAGCAGAATCTGAATTTATCGGTACGGTAGATCATGCGAAGAAACTAAAACTACCGAAAAGTACCGTTTTTTGTGTTTGAAAATCATTTGATCAGCGTTGGACTATGGACCGGAAGGTTGGAAGTAGAACGAATCGAAAATTATGCTCCCGAAAAATGGACAAGAAGATGGTAGCCATTATTGAAAAAAAAACCGCAATCTTTCTGTGTGACTCGCAAAGTTGGGAAGTCAAAATTATACGCATAAAAAGTGAAGCAGAGACAAGGACTGAAGGCGTACAAAGTGATAAAGGTGACCAATTATGATTACAAGCAAAATTTCTCTGCAAAAAGTCGTGCTAAGGAGCTCTAAAGGGCGATACGGTCAAAATTTGGTCAATATCGTCTTGACGTATTTCTTTCAATTTTGCATTTAAAAAACCTGAACACCCCTCATTTTGAAGGTGTGTGTGTGTGTAGAATGTTGCTCCTATTTTGATTTTGGAATTCACTCTTCAGTTGTCAAAATGCCGTCCAAGCAAGAAGAGCAGCGTATCAAAAGTTTGCTCGCGCATCGCGAAAATCCGAGCTACTCGCACGCAAAGTTGGCAAAATCACTAAAAGTTGCCAAATCAACCGTTACAAATGTATTTAAAGTGTTTGGGGAACGTTTGTCGACAGCCAGGAAGTCTGGATCGAGGGGAAATCGAAAACCGGAAGCCGCTGAGACGACAAAGAGAGTTGCCGGTAGTTTCAAGCGAAACCCTAACCTATCTCTCCAAGATGCCGCAAATAAGCTGGGTGTATCGTCTACAACCGTGCATCGAGCCAAAAAACGAGCCGGACTATCGACTTACAAGAAGGTAGTGACTCCAAATCGCGATGATAAACAAAATACGACGGCCAAAGCGCGATCCCGGAGGCTGTACACGACGATGCTGACGAAGTTTGACTGCGTGGTAATGGACGACGAAACCTACGTCAAAGCCGACTACAAGCAACTTCCGGGACAGAAGTTTTATACGGCAAAAAGAAGGGGAAAGGTAGCAGATATTTTCAAGCACACGCAACTGTCAAAGTTCGCAAAGAAATATCTGGTTTGGCAAGCCATTTGTACCTGTGGCTTGAAAAGCAGCATTTTCATAGCTTCCAGGACTGTCAACCAAGAAATTTACGTGAAAGAGTGTTTGAATAAACGTCTGCTGCCTTTCCTGAAGAAACACGGTTGTTCCGTACTGTTTTGGCCGGATTTGGCATCTTGCCATTACGGTAAAAAAGGCCATGGAGTGGTACGCCGCCAACAACGTGCAGGTGGTTCCCAAGGACAAGAACCCTCCCAACACGCCAGAGCTCCGCCCAATTGAGAAATACTGGGCTATTGTCAAGCGGAACCTAAAGAAGACCAAAAAAACTGCTAAGGACGAGCAGCAGTTCAAGGCAAACTGGCTTTCTGCGGCGAAGAAGGTGGACAAGGTGGCTGTACAAAATCTGATGGCAGGGGTCAAGCGTAAGGCCCGGCAATTCGAATTTGGAAAAGCGGAAGCCTAACTGAATATTTTTCCTGCATTTTACTAATTGAGCTTGAAACAATTATACTAATTGAACTTGAAAAAGAAATTTAATTTGATATTTTAAATAAACGATTTCACCGATTTACACGCGTTTTCCCTTGACCAAATTTTGACCGTATCACCCTTTACACATATTGGCCCTAGACGTATTCGTGGGAAAGAGATGGTCCAAACCCGTCAAGGATCGATAGTATTCTATACAGACGGTTCAGAATGAACAATCAAGTGGGAGCAGGTGTAACTGGCCCAGGGATTGACATATCGTGGGTTATTCCGAGAGTCGAAGTGACGTTTGTCACTTGGTGAAGTGAGAAGAGTGACTCTTCTGGGTAAATCAAATGGAGAGTCACGTCACTGCAGGTGACTCTTCTCACTTCACCAAGTGACAAACGTCACTTCGACTCTCGGAATAACCCTCGATGAGTAAGTGGCCAACTACATGGTCACTTGCTTAAGCAGAAACTATAGATATTCAAATGTATACATTATGTCGGACATTCAAGCAGCTCTAAATGCGTTAAAGTCAGCCACATTCACTTCACTGCATGTTTGGGAATGTGTTCAATCACTCCAAAAGTTGTCTTCTACACTCAGTAGCAAAAAAAAGCCGAGCAAAATTTTCTTCAAAAAAACGCGTTGTTCAACCTTCTGTAACTTTGTCAATTAAGGAGTGTATCGAAAAGTAGTTATAAACATTCGATGCGATATTACGCATAAACTACTGTATATATTTTTAGCGTGTAAGCGCCATTTGCTTTGTTTACATGTCAAAAATGATTATTCGGTTCATTCATTTCCGTTGATAAAGTTGTATTCAAAATGTCGCGAATTGAATTTGAGACTAAAAAGAAAATTCTGCACACTTGGTGCACCGAAAAGGTGTTACTTACAACCAGATTGCGAAAAGAGTAAATGTTCACCCGGCAAGTGTAAAACGCATCATCGAAAAGTTTGGTAAGGAGTGCTCCCTCAAGGATTTACCAAGAAGTGGCCGGAAACCCGGCTCCAGCAACCCCGATTTGGACCAAAAAGTTGTGGATTATATTCAACGGAACAAATCTGCCTCTACTCGCGATCTAGCCAAGAAGTTCAGGACCAGCATCGGAATGATTCAACGAATCAAGCGCAGGAATGACTTGAAGACGTACAAAAAGCAGAAAGTGCCCAAACAAACTCCGGAACAAAAGTCTCGTGCCAAAACCAGGGCTCGAAAGCTGTACAGCTGCATTTTGGACAATGTCGACCAGTGCATTTTGATGGATGACGAAACATACGTTAAAGAAGATTCAAGAACGCTACCGGGGCCGCAGTTTTATACTAAATCTGTTGGGGAACGTGTAGCCAACCGCAGATACGACTGTTGCGATGGAGAAATTCGGTCAGAAGGTGCTCATTTGGCAAGCTATTTGCACATGTGGCTTGCGTTCTTCAATTTTCTATACAAAAGGAACTATAAATGCTGAGATTTATCAAAAGGAATGTTTGAAGAACAGGTTGCTACCATTGTATAGAAAGCACCAGTCCCCTCCTCTCTTCTGGCCAGATTTGGCATCGGCACATTACGCCAAATCCACTCTACAGTGGCTGACGGAGAATAACATCAAGTTCGTAGAAAAAGACATCAACCCACCAAACTGTCCCCAGTTGCGACCGATCGAACGCTATTGGGCAATAGTCAAGCGTATATTTAAGAAGGATGGTACAGTGTCCCAAAACATGACCGATTTTAAGAAAAATTGGGCAGCGGCATCCAGGAAGTGCACAAAGGTCACTGTGCAGAATTTGATGGCAGGTGTCAAATCAAAGGTACAGGCATTCTACAGAAATGAACATGATGACTAGTTTTTCCGTTTGGATCTTTTGTAAACATGTTAAGCTATAATAAACTGAAATAGTATGTTAATTTTAACCATGTTTTCATGCCTATTTTATTATTTGGAAGTTTATTACTACTTTTCGATACACTCCTTATCAATATATTTGGCTAAAATTTTGACAACGTTATAAATAATGTTTTGACCTTATGTGACCAAAATTTTATGTTGATAAATTTTCATAAATTTGAAGTTATCATAACATATGTGAAAAAAGTCATTTTGGACATACCAATTTCAAAAAACCGTATTTCTGTGAAAAATTTAGGTAGCATGTTAAAATTTTTTCCATGACATAAAATCATACAGAAATTTATGTTGACAAAATTTGAACTGTTTTCATTAAGTGGTTTGGACTACAGCTGACGTCAAAGTTGACGCTCCAACATGAGTATTTCTCGCTTTCACCCGATATTTACCATGCTGAACTATCGGTGCAAAAACAAAGCCGAGGCATTGTCATCATACAAGTTTGGGCCGAATTAATAAGATGAATTCACCTCGGCTTTGTATTTGCACCGATAGTTCAGCGTGGTCAATATTGCGTGAACAAGGAAAATACTCATGTTGGAGCCTCAACTTTGACGCCAGCTGTAGTCCAAACCACTTAATGAAAACAGTTCAAATTTTGTCAACATAAATTTCTGTATGATTTTAAGTCATGGAAATTTTTTTAACATGCTACCTAAATTTTTCACAGAAATAAGGTTGAAATTGGTATGTCCAAAATGACTTTTTTCACATATGTTATGATAACTTCAAATTTATGAAAATTTATTAACATAAAATTTTGGTCATATAAGGTCAAAACATTAGTTATACCGTTGTCAAAGTTTCAGCCAAATATATTGATAATTGACAATGTTACAGAAGGTTGAACAACGCGTTTTTTTGAAGAAAATTTTGCTCGGCTTTTTTTTGCTACTGAGTGTAGTAATCGAGTCAATTTGTACTAGGTTCCTGGCCATTGTGGAATTGATTGAAACGAGAGAGCCGATGAACTTTCAAGACTCTCATCAGTTCATATGACATGAACCCTTTTGTGGTTTATCTGCTTCATAACTTAAAATGGAGATGAAAGCCTGGAAATGCTTCATAGTGGAGGCAAACTGAAACAGCCCTTTCATAGCTAGGCAATAAAAGCGGTTCATTACTCCAAGCATTTCGATGACTCGTAAATTACTTGATCTTACCAAACCTATAACTGACCACCACTGTCCGAGCCGTCCTCACTTGGAGCTGATTGAAAAACTTCAAGATGATGCATGTCAATTTAGTTACATGGATAAAGAAAAACACTTGTTATCCCACTGCCAGGCAATGCTCAACAAAAGATGTAAGTTTTTCAGCAAAGGGCTACTAGATCTTTTTGAGGGCTACAAATCCCAGAATGGTAGTGCACTTTATTCAGTGTGTTATTACAATATCTAATGCAAAAAAGGGGAATATGGCTCAATAAATCTATGAATTGGTCGCAGTGATGGAGATATATTATAAAAAAATGCCCATCCCCACATATCCTGAGGTATCTTCTTAGGAATCTGCCAATGATCACATTTTAGCCTCATTGCTTTTTGGATGTAGCGATGCTTGTGTGCATCACCAGAATCCACCAAAACTCTTGAGTGCCGTTTTTGTCCGAACCTACCGACATATAAGCGTATTTTTCGTCAAACTTCAGCCGCTTCATCTAGTTCTGATTGCCGTCCTTGCCCGGATAAGTTTTTCACTATTCCATGACTTTCGTACTTGCTCCATATGTGTTGCATAGCTTCAAGTAAAACTGAATATATTTTAGCAATATTCCGGAGAGAAAGGCCGTTTTCACAATCACGAATCATTAATTTTCTGACATCAAGCGAAATCTGTTTTCAGAAAATTCAAACTTAATCAATGGTCACAGAACCAACTTCTGTGGGAAAACACCATATCTGCGCTGTGACAACATTTGTTAAAGAATGCTGTGATGTCAAAATATTGAAACTGGCTTTCATAATACCATCGAGTACTCCGATTTTTGAAGTGTATGTTTTATTATTTCAAGAAAAATATCAATACCTTGATAAAAATTAATCTATAAACAAAACTTTTAATCATTTACCATAGGCGTAGCCAATGGGGGGGCAGGGTAGTGCCGTTGCCCCCCGCACTTTTAATTTTGTGCGATTTCGCCTTTGCCTCAATGAAATAGCGTGAAGTTGTCCTGATTTTGTAACAAGAAATATTAAAAATGTGCAAAAAGTGAACATCTATGAGATTTTTTTTCAAATAGTAACGACTAAAAATTTTATGACACTCTTTTCCCTTTAATCAAAAATACAACCTAGCTAACCTAACGTATCAAAATAACAGAGATATTTTACACCTTTAATGGTAACTATTTGATGAGCATTAACTGCTTTTTTCCCCACTAGCTGAAACTTGAAAAAGCTTAGTTCAAATCAATTTTCAGTTCTTGACAATCAACAAACTGAATATTTAAATCAATGTTATAGCTTTCGGAAGCCCAACAATACTTGATAAAAAAACATAATTCATAGTTAGAAAGTGTATAAATCGAAAATGTTCATTTGAACTATACATGACATGGGCCAAACCGGTCAATGTTACATCGCTGATCAATGCTTTTCTGGTTCACGGTACTGTAGTTTCATGTTATTAAGAATATATAATAACTATATAGTTTGATTCAGTATTTTAACGTATTCTGTATCCAAGAGATTTTAATAGAGCATATGCTACGATATTATCCGGGCAAGACGAGACGACGCGTATCCGATTTTCGAATCAGTCATTCAATAAGCGTGTGAGTATGCAAGACAGCATGCTCATCAGAGCGAAAAGTTGCAGTTGTCCTATCCTATTCAAAGATTTAATCCGTTTATATGAGCATGTGTAAGATAATAAGCATGATTGGCCGCCCGTGGTTGCTTCTTCGTTGCTGCCAGATCAGTTGTTATTACACAGAGAACCAACAGATGATGCGTGGTACTAGCATATATCCTCAATACATAAAAACTGGTGATCTCAAACTAACGCAATAATTGGCACCTGCCTCGCCCGAATGCAGGTCAAATAAGGAAAGGATAGGAATGTGTTGACGTGATACTCGCTTTAATGGAAGCCAAGACCGCTACTGCACGTTCACGAGAAATCATTAGAATGTTGAATAATATGATTGGGTTGTTTTTAGTAAACGATAAGCTGATTTCATGCGGCATTTAGTAAAATATTTTTATATAGTACCAATTTCTTAATTGAATGTTTTTATATCAACAGTAGATATACTGTTGGAGCCACTCACAAAAGGGAATAGTGATTTACTTGCTCCAGGATATGGTGGTACGGCGAGCATGGCAAACCAATATTATGGATCACAATTAATTTGTCCACCCTCCCGCAATCCACCACATCTCACCAGGACACATTTTTGTTGTTTTTTTTTTCTTTGCACACTCGGTCACTCGGATAGCCGAAATAATACGAAACGTGCCATGCCTGATAGCAAAATAGGGCTTAATAAAGCATCGACACAACCGTTCACAGCCGATGCTCGAAGCAACCTCTTTTTTCGTAAACTTTTAATTTTTACAACTGTATCAAGAAAATAGGAGCTCGTTAATAACAATTTATGCGGATTTCATTGACAAGAAGTTCATCAATTACATGCATACCAAAAAGTCGAGAACACTCGCATGAATCAAGAATAAAGCTGCTATCAATTTCGGTATTCATAACTTCTCATTCAAAATTTGATTTCGGAAAAAGTTGCTTTGCTGGTGAGTTTAGAGCACATTGTGAACATTGATTTTTTAATGATTGGAAGTTTAAAACAGTTCTTTGATTTATTGTTATCTAGTAGTACCATTAATGGACATTTGAAATTCTTAAAAGTAAGTATAGTTATTTCCAGCATGTAATTGAAAGAAACAAACGAACTTATTTTTTGAACAACCATAAAAAAATTGTTCTATTGAAACGTTGTGAGCACGGAGAGTAGAACATTATGCTTTTGCGGTGTTGCTTTGTCAATATATGCACTGAAAATTTATTTCCGTACGTAAGCTTTCACTTGTTTCTTAAACATAGATTTTGTACATAGAACAAATGTCTCGTCATTGTATGAAACATTCTTAATGGTTATCATCTGCTATCATTAAACCTTATTTGACAATGCACGAAATAAATTTTGTGAACATCAACCAATTGCTGCTTCTCTTTAATCGTACTTAAACATGTTGGTATTACTGCTTGGAGTAGGCCTGGAATAATTGATATATCCCAAAATAAAATTAAAGCGCTATCGAGAAGTATAGGTTCATACTTATTAACCAAGTAACTTGTAACGAGTCACCATGACCTAGTGAGATCATTGCCATATAAAGTCCGAACCTCATGTCAGAAACATTACTAAATATGCTGAAAAACTTCTCGCTGTTTGCGCTTTTTTTTTCAATTTTATACTGAGTCGATATAAAAGATCTGTCAGTCAATCCTGCATTCACCAGAGAGACGTTTCTTTTTTATTGGTAAAAACTTATTCGTAGCACTTTGGGTTGTTTTTGTACAACGAACGAATGTTCTTTCTGTGTCAACAAAAGCTTCGTGCTTTTGACAATTACGCGTGTGGCATTGAATACGAAGGTAGCTTTTTGATAAGAACAATTCAATTTCGTTGCAGAAATCATCAAATAGATGTGTAAGTCCTACCTTTGATTTCGTAATAAAAGAAAAAAATAATTTTCAGTGTGGGTGAGAGAGTCGTGGAGGAAGAGTACATTTTCAGTACAAACTGTTAACAAACTCGGTGGTTATCTTATACAAAAATCCAACACCATTGCAAAGCGAATATTTCGACACATGACAGTACCCGCTAGATTTTAGCATGGTTGCTATTTAATGTGGTTCGGTTTTAAAAAATGTGGAAAACCTAAGGTTTTTAAAATCCTTTCTGTTTATTTTTAAACTCCAGCACAAGCCTAGAATTATTGAATCATGTTGCCAAAATTTTACGGGTATTATAAAGTACTGTGGGTGAGAGTAGAGAAGATAATCCAACCGTCGTTCAGGTGAGGGCTTGAATTCCCGTTCCAGTGGGTGGAACTTGAAAATGTCCCTGCTCTAATGGTCAATGAGGCGTTTGGTTGTCATTGTGAAGTGTTCAGTGTGTGCCACAACTGGTTGAAGACGATGTAATTCTCTCTCCATTTATCTCTCTCTCTCTCTCTCTCTCTCTCAAAAAAGCTTGCTCTCCCCTATTTGAAATTCTGGCTACGCCTATGTCATTTACTATTCTGCCTATGTACACTTAATAGCCATATAAGCCACAGATCTATCTATCGAAATGAGAATAAAAAAAACATTTAATAAGCTTTCAGGCCAAGTGTATGATTAGTTTTGTCCAGCACTGTAGATTGCTCTTAAATACTCGCCACTCACAAGTATCTCTCTCTCTCTCTCTCGCTCTCTCTTCCTTTTATTCTTCCAAACCCTCAATAATTACGAACTACATTTACTCCTTCATAATTACGATCCATTTACACCATTAATAAATACGACCATTACATACATTTACTCATATTTGAGAGACTGAGTTGAAATGGCTGTCCG
>JASCZW010014361.1:0-23108 GCA_034211315.2 Aedes japonicus
CGATGGTTAGAGCAGGAACCTGGTGGTTGGCCAGAACCACCGGAGTCATTGAGCGCAACCGAAGCAGAGAAGGAGAAGCGACGTACGGCCGTCGCATACACTAGTTCCCCAGCCGAAGAGTTCAACGAATGGTACCTAGGACGTTCCTCATCATACATCGAGCTCGTCAGGCGAACGGCCTACTGGTTACGGTACTTGAACTTGTTGCGTACACCACGAGAACAGCGGAATCCATCGAAGTTCCTCACAACAGCGGAGTTAAAGGAGGCAGAAGTCAACTTGGTTCGGAGAGTTCAGCAGGAATTCTTCGTAGAGGAATGGAAGGCATTATCAAGGGAGAATCGGTTTCAAGAAGGTCACCACTGCGTTGGTTCAACCCGTTTATATCAAAGGATCAGGTGATTAGAGTAGGAGGACGACTAGCGCATTCGAAAGAGGCTGAAGATACGAAGCACCCTATGGTCTTACCAGCACGCCATCAGCTTACAAGGCTGATTTTACGTCACTTCCACGAGAAACTACTACACGCTGGGCCACAGTTACTGTTGGCAGCTGTTCGATTGCGTTTCTGGCCGCTGGGAGGAAGGAGCGTGGTTCGAAACGTAGTGCACCAATGCATGAAATGCTTCCGGGCAAAACCATCATCGATCGAGCAGTTTATGGGAGAACTGCCAGCACCACGTGTTACCGTATCTCGACCGTTTTCCCAGACCGGCGTAGATTATTGTGGGCCGTTTTTGTCCGGCCAGCACCCGGCGCCCAGTGGTAAAAATGTACGTCGCTGTATTCATTTGCCTGTGTACCAAGGCGGTGCACCTCGAACTTGTTTCGGACCTTACTACTGACAGGTTCATTCAAGCCCTACGACGATTCTCGGCCAGAAGAGGTAAATGCGAAAATTTGTACTCCGATAATGGTACAAACTTCGTAGGAGCGCGAAATAAGCTGAAGGAACTGGACGATCTACTGAGGATGAAAGAACATCAGGAGGGTGTGGCGAGACACTGCTCGGAGCAAGGGACACGATGGCATTTTAACCCGCCGAGTGCTCCTCACTTTGGAGGCCTATGGGAGGCCGCGGTACGGTCCGCCAAAATTCACTTGGTTAAAGTAGTAGGAGAAACGCCCTTATCGCCAGAGGATTTTTCCACGTTGCTAGTTCAGATAGAGGGTTGTTTAAATTCAAGACCGTTGACGCCCATGTCTGACGATCCCAACGATCTGGAGCCATTAACACCGTCTAATTTTTTAATCGGTTCCAGCCTGCAAAGCTTACCGGATTCCGATTTGGAAGATGTCCAGCTTAACCGCCTGGATCGCCTCCAATTGATGCAGAAGCTGCTCCTGGATTTTTGAGAAAGATGGTGACGTGAATACTTGTGCCAACTTCAGGGGAGAAATAAGCGATGGAAACCACCGATTAAGATCGATGTTGGCGGGCTAGTTATTATTCGGGAGGATAACTAACCTCCAATGAAATGGAAATTAGGCCGAATTACTGCAATTCATCCTGGTACTGACGGGATTGTAAGGGTGGTTACTTTAAAAACGGTATCCAGAATCCTCAAACGCCCTGTGGAAAAATTGTGTATCCTACCATTTCTGAAGTCAACAACCAGATAATGAAATTTATGACTGAAGCTCAACCTTCCCATTCCCTTTCCCGTCGAAGAGGATATTTTATTTCATTTCAGAAATTGAAGCAATTCCAGGGTGGATGAGGATGTTGTGAAACAGTATCACCACTTGCCTCGAAACTACAACCCTGGTGCTCTTAACGTACATCTGCTTTTGGATAGCAAAACAATAGAGTGCCTGCGGTCCAGTAAACAATCAGACAGCAAATCATCTACAGCTAAAAGTTTAGCAGAAATGGAGTGTGGATAGAAGCCGAAGGTGATCTGTCGAGGTAAACAACCACCCGAGTCTATCCATATCTCTAGCAGGCAATGTGGTACCAGTGAGAGCTCTGATCGTCACCCGGGAGAATGCATGAGAGCGTGTCCACTTAGAACTGCAGTGGTGGATATGTTTGTGCGAGATAAGTGGGGTTTGAGTCAGGAGCGATATTCAATTCTAGGGAGTCGGGGTTCATTTCAAACTTCGGCGTTTCGTGAGCATTGGGCTTCTGATGACCAATTTGTTTCCAATAGTTTAGTTGCTTTAGATCTTCCAACTGAAACACAGGCGCGCGTAGTGGTCTTCGCATGGCCAGGAATCTTTATGTGTTTAGTTTATAAGAACAAAATTTGTTAGTTAGTAAGCCGGAAATAAATGTAGTGTTGTGTAGTTTTGTGAGTTTGTAAATATAGAGTTTTAATTTGTCCGCGAGTGTTTTTCAATTTGCCCGAGAAGAAGTATTCCCCGAATGCCAGCGGGCTGGTAAAAGGAAGGTGTTAATCGAACCCAGGTCCAAACCCAATCACACCGGTCGAGTGTTGAGGAGCCATCCACAAAATCGAAGGAGGTAATTGCCCGGTTCCACAACAATCGGGTTAAAATGCTTCAACACCCAGTAGATAAGGTGCTATACACGGCAAAAACAAAGTACCTAGAATTGAGTATTATTAAACTTAAAGTTGAGTACTGTTGTTGAACTGGAGAGATGGGTAAATTTGATTCTGCACATTAGGTAAACATTACTCAACGGACGAGTACTTCATTGACAACAAATTTTTGAGTAAAAATGGAAGTCATTTGCATACTTTTATTATTTGAAGTATATTAGATTTAAATTCCGAAAAACAATAAATATGTTACGGTATTAAACTAGCCGTTATTGTTAAAAATTAAGAAACAAACAAAATGAATAAAATTATCAAGTAAATTTATGTTTTTATTCTATCATCACGAGATCATTATCTTTATTGCGTTGTAGATGATTGTGGCTTGTTTGGGAATTCATAGTCTATTATTGCCGATTGACGTCTAGGTCGAAATAGTGCTAATTGAACGATAGACCAGCATTGGGAAGTAAATATGTAAGAAATTCTATTTGCATGGAGATGATAAATTATCTGCTCCTGAAAAAAAAAACTTCATCAAAGATCGTTACTTCCGCGCTGGGGAGATTACAAAAATAACAATCAAAAGTGTAGAAATTCTATTGTTAACTCTTTAGATAGCATTTGGTGGCCCTGAAAAGGACCGTTTGGCTTTAATAATGATACGGCCATAGTTGTATTTTCTACGATGGTTGAACCACATACCTTCCCAAAATTATTTGATTCCAATCGAATGATTGAAATTTCAAACAGCACAAGAGATATATTCAACCAAACAAACTCTTTAATAAGCAAACTGATTTGGTCGTACTGCAAAAGGATGGATATAGTTGACGGGGAGAAACAATGTTCACGGTTAAACTTGGGGTTTCTTCTTGGTATTCTTGGTTCAGCTCCGCGTCGAAGCGGGTGGCCATCTGCAGGTGACGTGCGATGATTCTTGTCCCGTTGTTGTCACGGGCGGCTTTTCTCATCAACTCGTAGGCTTCAGCAGCCTTATTTCTTGCAGCGATGTTGACAGGAGCATCGGCCCAAACAGCCAACTGCACCAACATCTCTGGATAACGAATGCTCACCAGTGCATCCTCCAGTGTGGTCGCACGCCTACTGCGTCGCTACAGTACATTTTGCTTTGCACAGCACTACTCTACCGTAAGACTGAATCAAATTTTCATTCAACGAAGTCAATGTGATACTAAGTGCATCAAAGGGGACGAACTTCAGTTATTGCGCCACAATAATTAGTTTTAATTACGGAACGTCCATTAATTACGTCACGCAAAAAATGACTTTTTACAACCCCCTCCCCCTTGTCACGTTTTTCATATGGACCTTTATATTTTTTTGCAAAGATCGTCACGTTTTCTCAAACCCCCCCCTCCCCCTTACTGCGTGACATAATTAATGGACCTTTCCTTAGTGCACGGATGATTTTCTTAACAGAAATGTTCCTAATTTGCTAGCCACTGCCAGCAACTAATCCGGTATGCATAACTAGGAACTAAAACGAACTCAACCACATAGTCTAGTCGGTCTCTGACGTGTCGCAATTCGGCTCGAATTATCCCTTCTAAAATTTCGTTCGATACTCCGGGACGCGGCGTAATTGAACTACAAACCGACAAAGAAAAATTCAACCAAACAAACTCTTTAGTTAATAAACTGATTTGGTCGTCCTGAAAGGACGGATTTAATTGACGAGGGAGAAATAGTTTGCGATTCCCCTAGGGTTGTTTGTCTCGTCACGAGCGGCTTTTTCCGCCAACTCGTAGGCTTCAGCAGCCATGCCTCTCTCAGCGAGGTTGACAGGAGCATCGGCACCAACAGCCAACTGTCAGCGTCTGCCCGCTTCACTTTACTCAATTTCTGAGTACAATTGTATGCTATCTCTTTTCTCTCACGGAAATGTTACTAAATTTTTGTAAGAAGTGGATCTAATCAAAAATTGAGTTGATCCACAGTTTAACGAAAATTGAATAATATATCCGTGAGGGAAAAAGAGATAGCATACAATTGTACTCAAAAATTGAGTAGAAAGAAGCGGGAGTGTGGGCAACGACTGATCGCCAGTGCACCATCCAGGGTGCTGGCTGCCGCAAACTGTGTTGCAACAGCCTCTGCACAGCACCACGACTGATGTAAGACTGAATCAAAATTTCTTTTTTGTTAACATGTTTTATATTTCCATTCTTTTGTCTTGTGTACTTATTTTTAACATTTCAAGTGTTTTAGCCCATTGGGCTCTTCAGCTTTGTTTAATTTTGTGTGATTGTTGTGTTGATAATGTTTATGTTTTACATGAATTCTCCGTTCAGCCCTTGGGGCATTGTTAGCTTTAAAATTTGATACTCTACCTAATCTACAACTAAAACTACAATTGGAAAAACCTAGGGGTGGAGAATCAGATTACGAATGACCTGGTGATTCGATGTCAGGCAGCTTGCCCTGTACCGATTAATAGACTCACTAAACCATTGTCGAGCATTTTTAGCTCGTCCAGACGATGGACCTCAGCTGTTCTTGTCCTCGGAGGGGTGTTCAGGATCATCCTAAGGAACTTATTTTGAACACACTGAAGTTTCAGGTGATGTGTTTTTGCGCAGCTCTCCCAGATTGGCATGCCGTACTCGATGACTGGAAGTATGATTTGCTTGTAGACAGCAAGCTTGTTTCTTAGGGATAATGTAGACCTTCTGTTGATCAATGGGTACAGTAGTTTCAACAGAACGTTACACTTTGTGACAGTTTTGTCAACCTGTTCCCTAAAAATATGCTTGCTGTCTATGGTAATGCCAAGATAGACAGTTGATTTGGCCCATTCCACCGTTGTGTTGTTTAGTCTTATTTTACAATCCTCAGGCGGAACAAGTCTGGGAGAGTTGGAGTGTGGAAATAGGATGACCTGGGTCTTCGCCGCATTGATACAGATCTTCCATTCGGTGCAATATTCAGACAGAACATTCAGGCTTCGCTGCAGTTTCGCTGTGAGCGCTCTTATTACCCTACCATTGTGGACGACTGCGGTATCATCGGCGAACAACGACAGAGATCCATTTTCAGGGAGCGGTGGTATGTCCGAGGTGAATAGGTTGAACAGAAGTGGACCTAGTATACTTCCCTGCGGAACACCGGCGGAAATCTCCTGTGGATCAGAAACTGCACCTTTCAGCGAAACACGGAATGTCCTGTCCGACAGATAATTTCTAATTATCTTCACCAGATAGATGGGAAGATTGTATCGATGCAGCTTGTACACCAAGCCATCATGCCACACGTTATCAAAGGCCTTCTCGATGTCGAGAAGTGCCATGGCAGATGATTTCGAAACAGACTTGTTTCGTCTGAGGATGTTACTGACTCGATTAAGTTGGTGAATAGTCGACCGACCACGTCGGAAGCCAAATTGTTCGTCAAGCAAGATGTTCAGCTCGTCGGCAGATGAAAGAAGCCGACGGTGGATCGCTTTCTCAAATAGCTTGGATAATCCTGAGAGAAGGCTGATGGGCCTATAGCTCTTGGAACATGAAGGATCTTTCCCAGGTTTCCGGATGGGTATGACTTTGGCTGACTTCCAACACGAGGGGAAGTAGCCAAGTCGGAGGCTATGATTGAAAACCATCGCCAGATGGTTATAGAACTGGGGGCTCAGTTGCTTGAGCTCCAAGTTCAGGATGTTATCGAAACCTGGGGCCTTCATGTTCTTGGAGCATTTGATATAAGCCAACAATTCGTCAGCTGAGATCTCCAACTCCTCTGTGAAGTCGTTGGGGCTTAGATGGATGTTAGTAATAAGCGCGCTAACGGCAGCTTCGTGTGGGCTGACGATGTTTTGTCCGAGATTATGGGAGCTGACGAAGTGTTGGCTTATTTCAGCAGCCTTCTCTGCAGGAGTTATCAATCGATCCTTAGAGCCATTGCTGTCTAATGGGATCAACGGTGGAATGGGCCTTGGCTTAGTTTTTAAAATTTTGGTCAACTTCCAGAACGGCTTTGCACAATCTGGGAGAGAGCGGATCTTGTCGGCAAAATTGTTATTTTTAAGGTCCACCATTCTGGCCTTAATAATTTTGGTCACTCGATTAAAGTGACGTTTAAGCGTTGGCAAACCAGCCTTCGAATGGCGTTGCGCAATTGAATAAGTTCTTTAGTGGGTCTATCAATGGGTACAGAGTCACTCACCTGATCAATCACCGGTACATGTTGCTCCCGGGCCTGGGCGACCGCTTGCTCGATGCTCTGCAGCTGCCATTCGATGTCATCAACCGAATCAAGGTGCATGTCAAAATCGATGTTGTCGTCAACGTGTTGTCGGAACCTCTCCCAACTGGCGCGATGGTAGTTCCGTCTGGTGATTCGATGCCGGTTGACCGAGGAGCCAACTTCGGCCACCACCGGATAGTGGTCCGAGCTGAGCTCCTGGTGTACGATCGGCTGGGCGATGTTGTTCCCCATGTTGGTGAGGAAGATGTCGATTGTCGAATGGGCCCCGGATCGGCTCAACCGGGTGGGAGTATCCGGGCCCAGGACGGTGTAATGTCCTTCTTCTAGGTCTTCCTGCAGAATTATTCCGTTCCGATTCCGCCGGGTGTTCCCCCAGGCTTCGTGTTTCGCATTTAGGTCACCGGCGATGATGAACTGCCCCTGCCTCCGAGTTAGCTTACGGATGTCGTTTCGTAGGGCCGTTGTTGTTCCGTTGTTGGTACTGGCTTGCTTGGGACAATAGGCCGCGATGATGGTGATTGGGCCGACAGGAGTTTCGACCTCGACTCCGATGGCTTCGATGGACTGCAGCTGAAAACTCGGAAGCAGATGGCAGTTGATGTTGTAGTGCAGGGCGATCCTAACTCCTCCTCCACTAGAGCCGCTACGATCAAGTCGCACAATCCGGTATCCTGGGATGACGATGCTGATTTCCGGTTTTAGGTGTGTCTCGGTGACGATGGCGATGTCGATGGCCTTCCTGTTAAGGAAGTTACCGAGCTCAAGAGTTTTGTTCCGGATGGAACAAGCATTCCAGTTGAGGATGCTGATGGTGCGTTTACGGTCCATGTTTGAACAGAAACTTCATCGTCACGGACGTGGCGGCTTTGAGCTGTTCCTCAAGGAGCGTAGTTGGTGATAAAGGGGCGTTTGGGGCAGGTTCGATTACTGCTCTCATGATTTGCGCCGCAGTTTGCGCACTTCATTGGGGCACCTTCGTCCATCGGGGCACAATCCTTGGTGGCGTGTGCTCCGGCACACTTGCCACATCTCGGTTTCATGTGGCAGTTTCGAGTTCCGTGGCCGAAAGCAAGGCAGTTGCCACACTGCGTCCCATCGTTTTGTGTCGCATACGGATGCACAGCGAGAACTGATTATTCGTGTTCGGTCGTTCCACGTGTTCCATAATTGCTGGCAAGGTTACTGTGGCAGTATGAACCAATCAGAGCGTAGCGCAAATATGATGTCATTTTCGACCAATAGCTTTGTGCGTTCAGAAATTTGTGTGGGACGGGGAAAGGTTATTTTGAAGAAGAAGAAGACATTTGTTACTCGTTTCCTATGACCTTGCTAGGGAAAACACATTTTTCAACCTGTCGATATGCAAATTTGTATGGGAGCAAAAGAGGGTCATTTTCAAATGAAAAATTGAACTACTTATACTAATTGAACTTCATTCAAATTTTGATGCGAAAAATTTGTGAGTCTTTTTGATAAAATGATGCATGAATGAAGTCATTCTGTTCAGTCGAACGAGAGTTATAAGCGTTCAAAAACCTTTCACTTTTGCGTAACGCTCTCATTTTTCAAAATTTTGAAACGGCACCCGGTATAGAAAAGAAAAACGTAGTCCTACGTTAAAAAAAACCCTAGCAATGAACTTTGCGGCCTCCTGTAGTTCTATAGCCCGAACAACCTTCTTTCTCCGCACAAAAAAAAAACATCCAAAGACAAATCCACTGAGAGATCACCGAACCTGGTAATCCATTGTGATCGATGTGATTCGAAGAACGAGGATAGACACGAGTGGTACGATCTTTAGAACCGTTCAATTTGTTGGCTTCGCTGACGACGTTCGTATCGTTACAAGTAACTTTGAGACGATGGCGGAAACATACATCAGACTTAAGGTTGAAGCAAAAAGAAAAGAAGGCTTGTCATAAGTGCGTAAAAAAAAATACATGAGAAAAAAAAGGAAATCGTGATGGTAGACGAATTCGTATGTCTGAGCTCATTGGTGACCACCGATAATGACACTAGCAGAGAGAAATCCAGGCGTATTATGGCTGACAATCACTTTGGACTCCGAAGGACGTTCAGAGTAAACAAAGTTCGCCGAACTACAAAATTGACCATCTACAAGATATTATTTAGACCGGTAATTCTATACGGCCAGGAAACATGAACATTACAAGTTAGAACCCACGCGCCCTTGAATTTGAACGGAAGGTGTTACGTACGATCTATGTTGGAGTGAAGATGGTAGATGGAACGTGGAGGAGGTGAATTAACCACGAATTGCAGCAGAACTTCTCATCGATCACAGCGCTAAAATCGGTCGACTACGGTGGGCTGGAAATGTCGTAAGAATGTCGGACGACATTATTATCGGCGATGAAACCTACTTCAAAATGGATTTCCAACAGCTTCCTGACCAAAAAATCTACATGGCAACGGCACGAGGAGATGTTCCTGCGAAGTTTAAGTTTGCTTTTATGGAAAAATTTGCCTGACTCGAAGCTGTACAAGGAAGAATTCCTCAAAACCGCGTACTACCTTTCATTAAAGCCCAGAGAGGTCCCGTGGAGGTTTGGTCAGATTTGGCAAGTTGCCACTACAGCCGGGAAGTCATCCAGTGGTACCGCGATAATAACGTAGATTTCATCGATAAAATCATATATCCACCCAACTGCCCGCAATTCCGGCCCATCGAGAGATTTTGGAAGCTTGGCGCTTGGAAGCTTGGAGAGAAGCTTAAGAAAAGTGGAAAAACGGCTCGGGACGTGACTCAGATGACCAAAATGTGGAACAAATGTGCCGAGGAAGTTGACTCCGAAGGTGTGCAGCATTTGATGGGAGGAATAAAGAAGCAAGCGCAAATTTTCATTAGAAACGAAAAGAAATGATTTGTATTGATATTTTGTCCTTGAATTACAGTAAATTACCATTGTTTTGATGTATTAAGCTTATTTGTACGTCAATCCGTTACCGAGATACAGATGATTTTATTATTCCGGATTCAAAATGGACATAGCTTTAGGTACCTTGTTCTAGTATTTAATTGAAAAAGTGAGCAAGAATTTTAGAAAACTTAGCAGCGTTTCTTTTAATGACACTAGCAGGGAAGCTATCAGGACCGCTGTTTTTTTTTCGTTCAGCCCCATTTTAAATTCAGTCAGCTCATTCACATTGGCAGGTTTCAGAAATATAGACCCTTCTAATCTATGAGCGCTGTTTAAGAGATTTGCATTATCCTTCGGAATTTTATCAGCAAGATTACTTCCTATTTGGGAAAAGAGACTATTAAATATTTCACAAACTTCTGATTTGTTGGAAATCTTTAATTCATTATTCACAAGTTCGAATCGAGTCGCTTCCACTATTTTGCATGGCAGGAACTGTTTATTAAATTTTAGTAAAAGTCAATTTTATATCCCTCCGTTCTCTTAGAGACATGTTTTAACAAATTTTTCAAATGTATATTGGCAGGATCATATTTTACTTTTCCAAGATATTTTTGTTCAAGTTTTATAAATTTCCATACGTGGTAGTTGAGCCAAGGGCAGTGTTTAGTTTTCATATTCACTTACTCCCTCTTAGTTTTAGTACATAATGCAAATAAATTATTGTAGGTACATAATATAGTGCTGATCAAATCATTTACATCATCGGTACAAACGTAGTCTTTCAAAAACGTTGTGAAAAGATCATGTAGTTTCATTCTATCAACGATATTTTTTGTGTGAGTACTGTGCGTGTTTTACGCCCTTTGATTTCAAATGATGAAACTACTAACAAGTGATCACTTACTTCTGTATAAATAGTGTCATTTCTTAAACTTTCCAAATCCTCTTTGCTGCATACAACGTAGTCTAAGATATTTCTATTATTCTGACGAGTTACAAAAGTTTTATAACAAATATAATTATAGGACTCTAAAAGACTTTTATAACCAACAACTACATTATTAGTGCATAAATTGAAAGTAACCAACAAGGAAACAAGAACGCGCATTTTGTACCGACAATATATTTTCAATGCTTTCATTAAATCGGATAAAGTCAAATGATGGTGGCCTGCATAAGCCAATCACTTCGTTATAAGATCCATTTCTTTTAATTTCCACGTGTACAAGGTAAAATCCATCAACATTCCGATTTTCCAAAACTTTACAATTCAGTCCTACTTTGGCATAAATGGCAAGGTCACTTGAAGACGTTTCACGACATGAAAAAATAGACTCATAACCTGGTATTTTGTAAAGAGCACAATTATTTAATTTTAACCAAGTTTCACTGACATTATTGGAACGTTAATATAATCTAAAAATAAAGGTATATTGCCAAACTTACAAATTCATACCTCTAATGTTCCATTGGGCTATTTGGAGATTGAACTCATTAGCCAATCAGCCATTTCAACATAATATATTTAGTGAAGACAAAATAACATAACTTCAATCCCTAAATTATTTTTTACTCCTACTATTTTTGCCACTCTTTCGTTTAGGCGAAGGAGTATCTTTGATCGGCGATTTATTTAGTTCATACAAATCATCTCTTGTTCTGATCAATTCAGGCTAAGAGTGGTCATTTTTCTTAACTAAAATGTTACCACCTCTACTTGCCCAAACGTATTTAATACTTAGCTTTTCCTGATATTCTCGCATTTCATTTAGCAATTCTTTTGTCAACGGAGTCAATCCATCTCAAAACATAATTATGGTTGTTTTGCCGTTTACAACAAAGTCTACATCAACGTCGGAAGAGAGAAGTTTTTTAAACTTTTTCTTCTTTTCAAACACGGCCTTCTTAGTATTTGGCTCCCGCGGACGATTATCTTTTCAGAAACCCCCAAAAATTGCTCATCAATAAAACAAATTCAGCTCACTCGAGGAAATCATCGACGCCGTGGAGGATTATTTTGCAGACCTTCCATAAAATTACTTTTCGGACGTGATCAAGAAGTTTAAAAATCGCTGGAATAAGTGAATCGAGCTAAAAGGAGACTACATTGAATGAAATTTAAAAAAAAATCATTCTTAAGGAGGTAACATTTCACCTAGTACACACCTGCTACATCGTAAATTGTAATTTTAATTTGATATGAATAAAATGCATTCCTTTGACAGTGTTTATAATTTTCCACAAAGTTCAAATTTAAATTAACATGCATTTCACTTTTTTTTTTAAACACTTTAAAATAAAACACTATCTTGGGCAAATAAGTAGAACGATTGTAATTGAAAAACAAGGAAAATTGGAAGTTACACTTCACTTCATCACTTTAAAAAAAATAAAAATAAAAAACTGAAGCATTTTCTTCAAGCAATCAATAATAAACGTGAGAAAATTGCTTAAAATTACACTAGAAACAGTATATAATTTGACCAAGAGAAAACGGAATCATAATTGGGTATTTTTTCCGTATATTTTTATACGGAGATTTATCAGCTTTAACACTGTTAAAAAAAAGCATATTGTAAAATTTCTGAAAATTATCCAAACCCTAAACGTTCCATTGTGTCATTTGGAAGCAATCTTTATTGTTTTCAGAGTAACTTGTATTAAAATCATCAACGTTTTCGTGATAAAAATTTATTTCATAAGCCATTTTGTCATTTTCGATTATTGGTCACTAATGAAATATTAGAAAAATTGTATTCACTAAAATTATTCCTTCAACATTTGCTTCCAGGAGAAGGAGTATACTTGAAGCAGTAAAACGGCTTACTAACTCAATCAAATCGTCCCTAGTTCTTACAGTTTCAGGCTTAGAGTTTCCATTTTTCTTTATCAAAATATTGCCACGTCTGCTGGACTAAACAACTTTTATCTTAAAATTTTCCTCATACCCTCCCATTTCATGCAAAAGCTCTGTAGATAGTGGGGTCAGCTCACCGCGTAACGTGACTATTGTGGGTTTCACGTTAATCATGAGGCCGAGAACACAAGCACTATAGCATCCAGCGCCGTTAAAGCCGTTTGTGAATTTGATTTTACAGCCAAAAAAAAACAACAAAGCATAACTAAAAATACTTAAAACACTCGGTCGGTGGAACCTCCCGCCCTCCGCTAAGTATCACCCGCGATGAATGTAAAACAGTTCACGAACATCGTAAAATCGCTATTGAGGTTAAGTACCATCGAAGATGCCTCAATGTCATTCCGATCTGCTGCTCCCGTTTATCGCCGTTGACGTTGGCCGTGTTAAAACATCGATTCACTGTGTTCACTTTTTCATTGTAAAGAAAAAAACAGATTTTATCATTTATCAAAACAATTATCAAATAATAACCCGCTGTCATATAAATGTCAATTCTTTGTTTTCCCATTTTGCGCTCGTTCAATGTCTAACTCTCCGGCTCCTCCTCCTATCTATCTTTCGAGTCTGCTGAATTCAGAAGCTGTATCCATTTTTTTTGTCCCACGTTGCTTCTTTCATTGCCGTAGGCGACATTTGGTTCAATACTGCTTAGTGTTGAGCGTTTTGCAAAAATAGCTACCAGCAGACTCGGTGTGACACATCACGAAGTGTTGTGCTCTACACGGTGCCCTCTATATGGTCAGGATTTGGCGATTCCCTTTCATATGGGACCAGGTGAAGAAAAAAGAACAGGTCACTTCTCTCGACGGATATTTTTTTTTTGCGCGAGAACTTGTTTCGAGGCTTTTATAAATCTATTAACACGCCCTACCCCCGCCGAATGTCACTGTCCGGTGATTGATGAATTGATAAACTGTCGAATGGCGATCGTTAAAACGGTGCTTAACATTGCCTCGTCGCAACCAGCAACATTTTTTCGTAATGCAATGTGATACGGCAAAGGGCAATTTCGAGTTCTGTAAATCCAAAGATCATGGAATGTCGAAATGCTGTGCTGATGCAGTAAAAATCTAGACTATCTCAATCGGAACGACGACTACCGTCTTTTTGCCATCGCTTTGAAATTCCTATTTGGTGCATCTGAGCGGAGACAGATATGAAAATCTACATTCTCGTCAACCTTGACCTTAATTTTGCCGTTTTTCTCCTGCTGTATTCTGTCTCGTCGATACATTCGCTTGGTTCTCTCGTGTCGTCTTGCCACGTTGCTTGTTGATGACAACAGCCGTCTACTGAGACGCTCTTAGTAAAAGACGTACTCAGATTATAATAAACACATATTGTCTGGGCGTACGGAGTGTGTGTACTTCAATTGGTCTCGCTCACCGCGTACGGCGTACAAAGCGAGGCAATGCTCACGAGACATATAGGCACGAGTTCCGTCAGCAATTTGCTCTGTCCACTGCCGTGGCTAATGCTGTTTGTTCCCTTGCATGACAGATGGTGTGACCCTAGAGAGGTTAGTCGAGTCCACATACAGCATGCTCACTTCGCAGCTCGGTCCGGTGGTCTCTGTGGTGGTCAGAGGGCTTGCGGTAGGTTTACGCGAAGTGATTTATTTGTATCGATGTCTGATTTGGCTTGTATTAGAGCCCTATAAGGATAATAGGTAATTCGTTTTAGAATACAAATCAACACCTGTGGAACAACTAAATCGGGGTTCGCTTGTGAGTGCTGGAGGTGCGGGAGATTTTTTTATTGGAGCCTAATTTTTCGAAACAAAACACATGTTTGACAACCCCTGTTCTACGGTTGACCCATATCGACAAATTATGATTTCAAAATTTAGTAAAACGTTTTAGTAGCAAACAACCACGCAAAGAAAGTCAAGTTTAGACAAATTTCCCTACATAACTCATAAATTAATCGCTCCATAAACAGGACCATAATTAAACCGCAATTACACCACCACCCTCATGCTAGGCACGTCTTGAATAGATCTGTGCGCCGCCGCCGGAAATTTTACATGCCGCCGCCGCCACTATTTTCGACCGTTGCGCCGCTGCATTTGTTTTGTCCGCGCCCCGGCAACTTGAGGCGCGCCGATGAAATTTTTCACCGTGTATGTATCCCTTTAGTAATGTTCATTAACCCTTTAGAAATCTGGTTTTATAACAAATTATGACATCTCGATGCGATGTGCCATCCAGAGGGTGAGCGTGATCAGCTTTGTCGTTTCGTTCAAGCAACTGCCAGTGTACATTTTCGTGTTTCGACTGTCAGTAATTTCACGAGTGAGTTTGAATTTAATAATTATAAAATGTACATATTGATACCACAAACAATGGTAACCGAACCAGCGATTTGTTTAAAAAAAAATTGGTGCACTAAAATATGCCACAAATGGTTTTACTCAGCGTCTGCTTCCTGACAAAGTGTTTTGCAATGCATGTCTAATCTTAGCAAAACAAAAGGCTGTTCTTAATTTGCAGAAAGACAGGGATCGAGATATTGAGAACGATCCTGCAATCGATAAGCCGTTAACGTTCGGTTTAACTTTATTTATAATATTTTTTTTTTTTTAATAATCATTTATTTGTCCAGGCTCAATCGAATTAACTTTACAGAGCCAAATTTTCATATTTTTATACATCATTTATCTTAAAACTAAAGTTAGGAGGATAGAGCCGATTACTCGCGGCCGTCTCGAGGTTAATGGGAATTACAAATTACGGATGGGAAAAAGGGTGAGAATTTAAAGTATGGTTCACATAACACATTAAATTTAAATTCTAAATTATCTGAACACTTATAACTATACAATTTATGGTTTTCTTTGACTTGAACATTTCTTGAAAAGAAAAAAAACACACACACATACACATATAAAAAACTTATACTAAACATACAGGTTAAACTAACTACAATCTAATGCTAATGTTAGTCAAAAACACATAAATGAGTTTCATGTACTCCAAATCATGTACAGCCAAAATATCTCGAATTGGCACATTGGGTTGTCTACCTCGAGCCCGAAGGGAATCATAAAGCTCAGATCTGGCTCCAGAATGTTCAGCACAAGACCAAATAACGTGATCTGCGTCCTGATAGCCTTGTCCACACTCACAGAGATTGCTGTCCCTCAGCCCAACCCGGTATAAATGAGCGTTCAAAGAATAATGATTGGACATGAGGCGAGACATGACACGAATGAAGTCTCGACCCACATCCATCCCCTGAACCAAGATTTCTTCGACACCTTTGGGATGATAGAATGTTGCCATCGCCCCAAATCTCCTTTACTCCATTTATATTGCCAGCTGACGAGTGACTGTTGACGAAAAATAGGAAAAAATTCGTTGAAGGCGATTTGTCGATCTAAATATCGCCTTCCATAGCGCCCACCTTTGCAAGCGAGTCCGCTTTCTCATTGCCCGGAATCGAACAATGAGATGGGACCCATACAAAGGTGATGATAAAATAACGCGAAGATAAAGCACTTGAAGCTCCTGTATTTTCATGAGAAAATACGAGGAGTGCTTACCGACCTCAATGAGCGAATAGCCTCTATAGAACTGAGACTATCCGTGAAAATGAAAAAATGATCCGGTGTTAGTGAGGCAACAATTTCTAGCGTAAAATGTATTGCCGCTAATTCAGCGACATACACGGAACAAGGTGCTTGAAGTTTACGGTTGGCGCTATAAATTTCATTAAATATACCAAAGCCTGCTGACTCCTCTATCAAAGATCCGTCAGTGAAGAACGATTTAGTGGAATCAACTCGGCCAAACTTTGCAGCAAAAATCACCGGAGCAATCATAGGACGATGATGCTCTGGGATTCCACGAAGCTCCTGCTTCATGGATAAATCAAAATAAACCGAATTGTCGAAATCGGAGAAGCAAACACGATTGGAAATGTTCGGCGAAGGGCTGACATCCTGTGTTATGTACAAATGGTACAAGCTCATGAAGCGGGTTTGAGGATTCAACTCAAGGAGCTTCTCAAAATTTTCGATCACCTGGGGTTCATAACTTCACACCTGGTGAGGAGCCGGAGAGATAATTCTGTAAACCGATCCGAGAGTGGAAACATGCCAGCCAGCACTTCAAGACTCATAGTGTGAGTCGAGTGCATGCAACCTAACGCGATACGAAGACACCGATACTGAATACGTTCCAGTTTAATGAAGTGCGACCGAGCCGCTGACTGAAAACAAAAACTACCGTATTCCATAACCGACAAAATCGTTGTCCGGTACAACGTTAGAAGATCTTGCGGATGCGCTCCCCACCAGGTCCCGGTAATTGTGCAGAGAAAGTTGATCCTTGGCTGGCACTTTCGCTTCACATACTCAATATGGGATCTCCAGGTGCACTTAGAATCGAACCAGACCCCAAGATATTTAAATGACATAGAATGAGTTATCGGCTTACCCCAAATTTGAAGCTTCGGTTGTGCAGGGTTATGCTTCCTAGAAAAAACTACCAACTCAGTTTTCTCCGTAGAGAATTCGATACCTAGCTCTAGAGCCCAAGTAGACAAATTGTCTAAGGTATCCTGTAAGGGTCCTTGCAGATCGATCCCATTGGATCCCGTGACAGAACACTACGCCGTCATCTGCAAGTTGTCTCAGCGTACAGTTGTCACTTAGACAACCGTCAATGTCTTTGACATAAAAATTATACAAAGGGGGCTTAAACATGATCCTGGGGAGACCCATGTAGCTAAATCGTGAAGCTGTAGAGGTTCCATGAGAAAAGCTCATATGTTTCTCTGACAGCAAATTGTACAAAAATTGTTCATTAATGGTGAAAAGCCACAAGCGTGGAGTTTATCTGAAAGAACTTCAACAGATACTGAATCAAAAGCCCCTTTATGTCCAAGAATACAGAAGCCATTTGCTCTTTTTAGCAAAAGCTAACTGAATATCTGTGGAAAGCAACGCTGAGACAGTCGTTCGTTCCCTTACCCCTACGGAAACCATATTGAGTATCTGAAAGCAGGTTGTTCGTCTCAACCCATTTGTCCAGACGGAAGAGGATCATTTTCTCCAACAACTTTCGAATACAAGATAACATCGCGATGGGTCGATAGGAGTTGTGGTCGGACGCGAGCTTACCAGGTTTTTGAATGGCAATAACTCTCACCCGTCTCCAATCATCCGGTACAATGTTGAGTTCAGAAACTGATTAAACAAGTTCAACATGCGCCTCTTCGCGACGTCTGGGAGGTTCTTAAGCAAGTTGAACTTGATCCTATCAGCCCCTGGAGCCGTATTGCCACACGAAAGGAGTGCGAGAGAGAGAGATCTACCATTGAAAAGGGTTGGCTAATCTCATCTATCAAATTCGTGTTTTCGCGAGGAATCATCCGTGCCGGCACAGAATCTGGACAAACTTTTCGCGCGAATTTGAGGATCCATTGGTCCGAGTACTCTTCGCTCTCGTTGTTCGTAGTTCGGTTACGCAACCTTCGCGCCGTGTTCCAAAGAGTACTCATCGACGTTTCGCGCGATAGCCCGTTCACGAATGTTCGCCAGTATCCGCGTTTCTTGGCCTTGATGAGGCTCTTAAGTTCGCGTTCGAGAGCCGTGTATACTTCGAAGTGCTCAGGTGTTCCACGTCTACGGAAAACTTTAAACGCGTCGGACTTTTACGGTAAACCTCGGTGCATTGCTGATCCCACCATGGAGAAGGAGGTTTCCTGCGAGATGACGTCCCTGGAACTGGTCGAGTTTGAGCTTGAAGCGCGCTGTCTAAGATCAGGTTGGAGAGGAAGTTATATTCTTCCAGCGGTGAAAGCCTTTCTACCATCGTTACGGCTTCATCTACTGCTGTCCTAAACTTTGTCCAATCGATGTAGCGGGTAAGATCATACGTGACGTTGACAGATTTCGACGAATTGAACCCGGTGGCAACCGAAATTTTTATGGGCAAATGATCACTACCGTGGGGATCTTGAATCACATTCCATGTGCAATCCAACGATAATGAATTCGAACAAAGTGTGAGGTCTAATCTACTGCCAACTGAGGATGTACCAGCCAAACGTGTTACTTCTCCATTGTTAAGAACTGTCATATTAAAGTTGTCACAGAGGTCATATATCAGGGAAGACCGGTTGTCATCGTACAGTTCTCCCCAGCCTGTACCGTGAAGTTAAAATCTCCCATGACCAACCGTGGAGCAGGAAGGACCGAACAAATATCTGAAAGTTGTTTTCGGTTGATTGAGGCTCTGGGAGGAATATACACAGAAGCAATGCAAAGGCTTGTATTTTTAATAACAGCCTGACATGCGACAACTTCAATACCTGGAATTGGAGGAAAATTCACTCTATAGAAGGAGTAGCACTTTTTGATCCCCAAAAGTACTCCCCTCCACGCGAATCCTCACGATCAAGACGAATAATATTGAAATCATGAATCGGAAGATTGATTTCGGAAGAGAAGCCATGTTTCACAAAGAGCGAATGCATCACAACCGGTATTGTGAGCTAAAAATTTGAATGATTCCAATTTAGGAATCAAACTTCGACAATTCCACTGTAGAACAGTGATCAAATCCCCGACCTCATTTGGAAAATTATCCATCGAAGGAAATGATAGCTGCAAGGATGGGCCCACTTAATTGTCAATTGCTTCAAAAAAGTCTTCACTGTTGGAAGCATTGCCAAAACAATGCTTTTGAGAGGGTCGAGGTCTTAAAGAAACCCTCGGCAATGTCATCAAATGAGAACAGCCCACTAGAGGAGGGGCTTCTGTTCTTAAAATTGGGGCTTCAGGGGTTTTGGAAGTCCCCGGGAGAGATGGAAAGTCCTGGGTGTAGTTAGTACTACGAAAACCAGGTGGACTAGGATTTTCCTTTTTCCACCTTTTCTTGAATTAGGCAAGCTGGTTTTGGGCTCCGGTTCAGCAACTTTCCGTGGGCGGACGCGTCTTCGCTTCCGTGAAGCACCTTCCGGGAAGCTGAATGATGTTCCCTCTTCAGCCAAATCAAAGTCAGACTCGTCATCTGACAGAGGAGCAAAGGGATTTGTATTGACATTGGGTGATGGTGAGGCTTTTTCAGCATTTCGGCGAAAGATTGCCTGGAACGCTGTTTTAGCGAGCGTTCTAATTTTTCCCCGCGTTGTTTGTACGCCGGGCATGATGAGAGAGCATGGGGAGGAGTTTCCTTGCAGAAAGCGCATTTTGGTGTGCTGTCTGCACAGGCGCCATCCTCGTGCTTCTCCCCACAATTAGAGCAGCGTGCCTTATTGCTGCAATGGGAGGTCGTATGTCCCATCTGCTTGCACTTTTCGCAGATCATTACCGAGGTACAAACAACCGCACAGGTAGTCGAAGTTTTCCCAACTCGACGTATTGAGGGAGAGCTGAACCAGAAAAAGTCACACGAATACGAGTCTGAGGGGTGAATTTCTTTTCACCCTTAGTGATCGATACTGTGCCTAGTTTTCGCACATCGAGTATCTTGACTGAATGAAGCAGAGGTTCTTAAATCGACCAACCCCCTGCTTCAACAGGATCTCAGGGTCAAACTCGCTTCGGAGACCACACCTTCTATCTCAATACCTCGAGCTGGGATGTACACTAAATATTCCAGTGTAAAAAATTGAGAGACAGCAATTTCGTTAGCTTGTTTAAGGTTGGACACAACGACTTTTAGTTTATTGTGTCTCACCTTAATTATCTCGGTCACGGCCGAGAATCGCTTCGTCAGATCGTTTGAAATCTGATAAATGTTGAGAGGTTTCGTTTTGGGCCGAAAATAGACAACCCAGGACCAGCTGAACTATCTGGATAAGAGCGCGATCAGGTAACTTTAAGAGCTACCCCATCATTTTTGCGCCATAGATGATTCATCTTCCGATAAATCATCCATGGCTCGCTTGTGGGAGCTTATGGCGCTCAACCACTAACGTAATTAACTACAATCAATCACAGATACACAAATTAAACCTAAGCACACACTCTCACACACTCTCAGTCACTCTTCACACTCACACACAATACGATTATAATGAATTCAAAAGAGCGAGAAATAAAAATTATCTTATATACTACTAAAAAACTTATCTTATATGTATCACTGATCTACTGCAGACGGGCGACGAATGTGCTGCTGCTGCTGCCGAGCGACGATGAGTGGCCGCGTGTACCGGCTAGGCGTGTAGCTGAACGATGGTGATAATGATACTGGTGATACTGGTCGGTGGTGGTTAGCAGATGATCGACTGCACGCTTCACACGATGGCCTGCTGGTGTGCGTGCCGTATAGATGTGGAACAATATGGCTTTTCGATCGTGGCAATATTGCTAATTGCAATAAATGGCGTTGTTGCACTGTTTAACACTCCACGTTTTCTACTTCCGAAAACCAAGACTTTATTTCACTCGCGATTCAGAAAAAATTAGAGCTGAGGGCTTGGAACAACTTGTGAAAAGCTTCCAAAGCAACGGAGAGCTGACCGAACGAACTGTTCTGTTCGCTTGTTCACTGGGCAATGAACTTTATTTATAATGAAATTGATGATTTTTTCTAAGAATTTCCATCGTTGAGACAACATTGTTTTTATTTGTGCGTGACAAATATCAAATCAAATAACTTGGTTAACCAAGGGACAAGACAGCGCCTTAACACGTGCAATTTCAGAGTTGCTTTTGAGGTACCTCGAGTAACTCGCGCTACTCAGCAAGCAAGCATTGTTTTCTTGTTTTCTCTCTCTTTTTCACATACTGCCATACACACCGCTCGCCAGTACATGAGCTCTCGTGTATGCACGATTTTCAATGTGTTATTTTTTTTCTATTTAAGTCTGATTTAAAAAACAACATATATTCCCATAAACTACGTATCTGTTCGTATAATTTAATATCGTATTTACAACGATTAGTGTTGAGATTTGTTTTTTAGGGAAGTTATTTCCATGGCTTAATTTAAGTCATACTATGAATAAACCCACCGGTTTAAGTTTGACCTGCTCTTTGATATTATAGCATAGCAGGAAAAGAGACAAACGAGCTCAGCACGTTATATTTCGACTAAACCGTCAAGCTTCCCAGAATCAATGTTTACCAAATAACCATTTGGTAATTTTACTATTCAAAACTGTCATTAGACTTCAGCTAAGACATCCGTATCACGTATCGCCTAAATTGAATCCTCATCCCCAAGCTTTTGAAACCCTGGTACCTGATAATAACCGATAAATATTGATTCAATTTAAAGCTGTGTTGTAGCTGTAAGCCACCCCTAGTAGTTAACCACTGAATTAACCGGTAAATCTGTGCACAGTGGATTCTTTTTTAAACATGAATGAAGCCATGTTTTAAGAATATTTCGGTCCCTTCACTGCTCTTAGGTTTAACTTTTCTTATGATTCATTTAATTTTTGATCTTAAAGTAAGCTCTGTAATAGGGTAAGGGGATGTAATGTTAGCCTAGCTCCTTCATTCGGCCTATGTACCAAATGTGTCTTTAATTTAGCGATAATAAACAAAATCATGTTGCTATTAGCATGATAGATGTAATCCGAAGCAATTGAGACAATATAAATCATCTTATAGTTGTTCACTTCCGCGTAATTTTCGGTTTCTTGAACTTTTGGGGCATCATGATTTCACTGGTTAAGCTGAACAGATGATCTACACGATCTTCAAGTGATCTAAATTTGGCTTAATTGAATCGATAAAGCAAGTAATGCAGTCTGGATGTGCAGAATATAGTTACACGTTACAAACTAACTGTTCACATAGCTAAGATAACAATGATTTTACAAGAAAATGGAAGACCCAATGTTGAGTACATATTTTTTTGTATGTTCCCAACTATGGCCTGTTGTATCATTAACGTAGTAAAAAGGTTGTTATTGGTAAAATTTCAAGTGGAAATGCATGAATTTGCAATTTTTTATATTCAAGTGGCTCATCTTAACACAAACCGAAAGAACAAAATCAGTGTATAGTGAATTATAATGTTTTCATTATTGAATGGCTGATAAATCATATATGAACATCACTTAAGTGTTTCAAGGCAGTTTTACTTTAGTTTATTTTGTGAAATGTTGTATTAAGTAAATCGAATACAGCTAGCAATGCATTAATTCATAAAACTAGAAAGAAGAAACCGTACAAATGCTGCTTTTAGTAATAAATCCATCGAATTGGACGAAGTTGCATCCATGAATAGGCCCTATTTGGTGCTTATAGCCCGACATTAAATCCATATCCCTTGAATGTTTATGACTTTATAAAAAGAGTTGTGCGAAAAGATGATACATACTACGAAGTGTCCTATCAAACTTATCTTAGCAAGTGTCTAACTAGTTGAATCTCGGTTACAGCTTAAAAACTTTGTGTTATAATTAAAAATGTAATCGATCATTGCATAATAGGCTGAGTTAAGGGACACATACCCTACATTAATTTTATTGCAATTTGGATTTTTTTTGGGTTTTGAAACATTAAGCTTTTTAGTTTTAAGATATTTAGATTTGAGGATTCTAAGATTTGAAGATTTTAAAATTTCCAGATGTTTAGATTTTTTGATTTGAGAGTTTTGGATTTTTGTA
>JASCZW010014362.1:0-23117 GCA_034211315.2 Aedes japonicus
CTCTAGGATTCATTTAAAGTTAATAAAAATGTAAGTCAAAATGTCTTAATAATTGTGTGTATGATATTCGAAGCTTTTTAGAACATTTTGTGAAAATTTCAAATAATAATTGGACTGCATTCAATAGACACATAAACCTGGCGATTTTCTAATGTAATGTCTATCTATTTTAATGAATAATTTTCTTGTGAAAATGAATCATCTATGTTATTCAATTATGATGTTCCTAGTGATTTTCTAAAGAAATAAAAAATGTTTTTATTTATTTTACACTAACTAGTTATTTTTTTTTTTTTTTGAATGACTTTCATAGTACTCTAAATCATTCTGTTAAATAAAAGCAAATCATATGATGATGAAGAAAATTTTCGGAAAGAAATGATGTATCATTTTTAGCAATATTTTTAGTTTTTCGAAATGTCCTGAATGATTTTTTTACAAATTCCTCAAAAAGGGCGTATTTTTTCGAATTCCCCCCATCAGTAAAATTATTCTGAATATTTTGTGCAAATTTCCTCTGAATAATAATAAAACAAATTATTATTTGCTAAACTAAATCGTTTTGATCAAACCTCACAAATTGGAAATGGATAAGACAATTTAAAAACAAAAAATCAAAACTTTATTATATCAGATATTCTGAAGCCAAATCAAAATAAAATTAACTGTACACATATCCAAAATAAATATTTATCTAAAATGACTATACCAAATCTTTTCCAAATCATTCAAAATGACCGTCATTATTTGAAATAAGCCCCAGCCACTATTCAATCACTTTGAATGAGTTGTGTTAATATTCTACAAGTATTAGAATAAAAAAATCATTCTTGAATAAATTTGACCAACTGTACCAAAATACGATACATTAAAATAATTTAAATATGGGTTCATTAATTCAAAACAATTCCTGCACACACTGCTTAGAAAACATTTATGAAAATCGATGGTTTCAATTTACAATATATTCACCAAACAACTTACGTTATTTAAAAAAAGCTGTTCAATGAACTAAATTATTTTAGAAAATCACCACCCCCATAAAAATGTCGCCAGCTGATTTCTTTGAATTCTCTTAGATCATTCTGTAAACTTACAACTTATCAACAAGAAATAACGAATACAGCTTTTTTCCAATTATGTCAAATTCTTCTCATTATTTAATTTCATTTATTTTATTTTTATTTATATTATTTCTATAAAATGTTGTATTTGAAAGTATTTGTACAATGTTTTTGAATATTTTCAAAAATCACTAAGCAAGTCCAAATGCCATCAGATGATTTATTTTAACTGTTTTTACTTTATGAGTTTGACTTATGTATTCACAAATTTACTTGAGAAAAATAAGGCAATTTCAAAGTATTTCATATGTATTTGTTTATTTTCGTAAATTATCAGGCGTATCAAAATGATGTAAGATGATTATTTAAAAATATTTTTTACATTTTTCACAAAGAAAATTAAAATAACTAAAAATTTTAGACTTGCAATACATTTATCTGGAATTATCAAGGCAGCAACAAAACAATTATATGTCAAATATTTTCGGTTTGTCAAAAGATGTTGTCTTAGAATGGCTTCAAACTAAGAAAATTATTCATATTGATTACGTGTTTGCTCAAAAAAATGCATCAGTTGAAAATACTTGGTTTTATCCTAATGCATACGAAATACTGCCTTTTTTCTTGTTAACAGTAATATTTAACATATTGGAGTTCATAAGTCTTTGAACGATTTGTTTAAACTTTGTCAAAATATTCCAAAAATCAAAAGCGAAGTTTTGGTTATAATGGCTAAAATCTTATTGAACCTCCATATTTTGCCTTAATTCGATTCCTTGAATTATTATTGAATTTACTAAAATACTAGGAAATTAATTTATAAAAGTACTTATCTTTTATTCCTGATATAATATACATGAAATACACCGTGTCCAATATATTCTCATATACTTTTTCCTTGCATTGGTGTCGTGCAACTTTTCATCGAAAAAGGCGTTAAAGTGAATGCCGTATATTATAAAACGGAAGTTTTGGAGAAAGTTGTCAAGCCATATGTACAAGAGGTATTTGGAGATGATCACCATGTGTTTCCAGCAGGACGGAGTGCCATCACATACTGCAAATCTCGTTCAGGGCTGGTGCCGAGAAAATTTGACCGACTCTTTGGACAGGAATGAATGGCCTCCCAGTTTAACAGATCTGAATCCGTTGGATTATTTCGTATGGTCATACACACATGCTGGCGAAGGTAAATGACCACAGGGCGTCTAATATGAAGCAATTCAAAACGTAATCCAACGAATTTAGACGAAATGCCGATGGAAGTCATGCGTGCCGCCTGTGACGGTTTCGAAAAACGTCTGGAGCTGGTCAAGAAGGTTAAAGGTGGTGTTATTATAAAACATACTGAAGCTGATCAGTATTATATTGCAATATAATGGGTGTTATCAACAAAATCTGGAGTATCGATTTGAAATAAATAGAGTTTAATTTTGTATAGAATATATCGGACACGGTGAAGAAAGGAAAGCGCTTTTTAAGATATTTAAAAAATTAGTTAGTTAAGCAAACTGCCAGGCTCATTAAAATGTTGATTCAACTCAAAAACTTGATTGCTTAAACGTTTATGGGATATTCTTAGAGCTTAGAAAATTGTACATAAAAATACTTGACTGTTTTGACTTCCAAGATATTAACCTGAAATTAATAAGGCAGCTTATTTCCAAACTCACAGAAATGCAGTGGATTTGTTTTAGTTTTTCTCAATATTTCAAAATACCATTTTTAAAAGTTTTATACTTTGCAATATTATATTCTCATTTGTTGCGCCTTTGAGTAAGTCTGGTATTTTTGAATTTGAAATGCCATCATAAGATGTGTTTTAATTTGTCTCAAAGTATTTTTAAAAGTTTGACAATTTTTCATTAAAAAAAACCCTTAGACATTCTGATCTGTAGTTTTTTTACAACATTTTTCATTATTTTAAGCATTGGAGAAAATACTCTTATATCATTTTGTTGCAGCGGGTAATAGCGTTCAAGTATTCGTAGGAATGATTGAACTTTTTTTTTGGAATATTCTAAGAATATCAACACAAGAGGATATTTAAATAAATCATCTGATGATTATTCTTAAACTCACCTGCAGCATGGTATGCCTGTGTAGCTGCGCCTTTACTGACTGAGCTAAGGGATGACCTAGCTATTACAAGTAACTATAATTGTTATCAAAATGTTCATAAACATTATTTGAATGATTTACATAGTACTTTAGAACATTCTGAAATATATAAACAATTCAAAGGACGATAAAGGAAACATTCGAAAATAATATGCATCTGTGAATCAACATGTTCAGCTATAATAATTCATTATAATGAGCGGTATTCCTTTATTTTAGAATATCCAGAAAAAAAAATCAAACGAGAACCTGTACATCCTTTGAAGTAGTAAGGTTTGATGGGTTTCAAAATTTAAAATGATGTTTTCTGTATAAATTAATTTAAAGAAATACTTTTGACCTCACATTTACTTACTACATGCGTTGGTCAGATATTTTCCATTTTTTTCAAAATGGGCTAAATGAAATCCCTAGCCACCTCAAAATGACAGTGAATCATTTATTAATATTTTCTCCATATATTAAGAGAATATATAATATCAGTCATACTAATACTTAAAATATTTAACCAAAAACTAATTTACCTGAAAAAAGTATGTTGGGTTATTTCATTGATTTCACAATTTCATTTTTCTTAATTGTTTTATAAATTTGCCTGGTATATTTTAATGTCATCAGATGATTTGTTCAAGTTTAAGTAGAAAATGCTGAAAATTTAGAAATTTATTCCTAAGGATACTAGAACGTTCTGATTGACAGTATATTTATAACAAATTTCTAAGGCTGCTATTTTCAAATCATGTTATAAATATATATTTGATTGTGATGGAAAACCACCAGGCGTATCAAAAAGATTTCTTTAAATTTAACTAGGATCTTTAAGTTTAACGCAAATATATTACGCAAGAAAATACTGGCCAATGTCATATCTGGTTAATTTAGTGTTGGTCAAAATGTTAAAGAATTACAATTGATAAATTTATGTATTTTTGTTAAATTTAAAGAAAAAACAAAAAACATATCAAGTAAATTCAGTTTTGAACGAAACGTTCGAGTGTTTGATGATGCTTGATTCGAATGATTGTTGCTTAAGAATTCCCGAAATAATGATTTCCCGATTTGTATAATGTGCAAATTACTTGAAAATGATGATAATTTGTATAAAAATTCATTTTAACTTCAAACAAAGTAACTTGAAAAAAATACATATACGTAAATTGCTTTGTATTTTTTCAATTATATGAAATGCACATAAACACATTTTGGAAAATTTACTGGCACACTAGAATATCCTCGGATGATCTTTTCAGGATATTACAAAAAAACTGACGATAGCGCTTACAATAATACATGAATAAAATATCATATTACAATAGAGTCTTAGGTTTCAAAACCATTTACATTCTTTGTTTTTGTTCTAGTTTGTCATTTGATTTTGTTCATATTTTTCAGAGTGTTCTGAAGTACATTAAAAATCACAAAAAAAAACTCAAGAACAAGTACAGGCCAAGCATAAAAAAACGAATCCAATTTGTCAAGAAAATCTCTAGCCAAACATTTCGCATTTGATATTCTTTAAAAATTATCCATTAAAAGATTTGAGCAATTTTACTTTTATACCTGAACCTTAGCTGAACCCTGTGCGAGTGCTGCTACGCTTGCAACAAAATGAATGAAAATATAATAGAACTGGCACGTTTAGGGTTGTTTTTCAAATTAAGTTTTTTTTATTGAATAAGATGGGATTTAAACTTCTACAAAAACATGCTACTTACCCGAAAAGTACTCATTTTATGTTTCAGTTACCTAAATAATTCTCACGTCTAGTTAAAATTTATGTTTCATATTTATTCATTTATTTTGAAACAATATTTTTAATTTTTAAACAACCATACAATCATTGCCTTTAGAATCCTCCACATGCCAAATTTGGTTCCATTTGCATGAATGGCTCTCGAGTTACGCATAAATTGGTATTTCAATTGTATGATAGCCCCCTCAACAACTCAAACAACCGTAAGAATCTTCCTCAGCCCCAAAAACTCCTGCATACAATTTTCCACGCCGATCGGTTCACTAGTTTCCGAGTCTATAGGGGTGAGATAGATGAACAGAAATTCATTTTTATATAAATATATATATATATATATATATATATATATATATATATATATATATATATATATATATATATATATATATATATATACATAGATTTACCATTATATAAACCTGATGTTACTCACTCAGCTATTTTCAAAATTATGTCAAAAGTTTATGTTAGTTATAGAAAATGGCCTGGTAGGTGTGCCGTCAAATAATTTGAAAATAAAACTTTCTCAGACCGTTCCAAAATCACAGAAAATCGTTCATAAGAAATATTTTAATAATTTTACTTATCTTAAATTAACTTGAAATGACTTAGTAAAGTATTCTTCAAATTGATTGTAATGTGCACGTATTTTTACCAAAGCGTCATATATCTTGGGGATGCATGATGTATTTTAGCACAACATTTGTTCATCAATTTGCCTTCGAATTATTTGAAAAAATCATCTCAAAATATAATAAAATACTTGAATGCTTGAATACTTGAATTCATAAAAATAGTGAAAAAATTTTACTTTAAAAGTATGTACGTGAAAAAACAAAGATAGCTTGTGAAAAATTGTTGTTAAATGAATCGATTTATTCCGAAAATCAATATGTCGTAAAATGATTTGATAAATTTTCTCAGAATATTATTCATTAAAATACTTCAATATTTTGACTAATAAAGAACTAATTCAGCTATTTTCAAAATTATTAAAAGTTTATTCACGTCTTTCAAAGTATCTAAAGGCACTACACCATGCCTTTCAAATATTTATTCCTCGCAATATACTTACCTAAATTACCAAACTTAATTGATTTATTATTTTGAGAAATCTGCTGGCACATACACATATCGTCAGATGATTGGTTTAAATTTTCTCAAAATATTCTTATTACTTATACACCTTTCCGTAAAACACTTGAACATTCTGATGTACATATAATATGCCTACATATTTTGTTTACCTTTCAAATATTTGCGAAACGGTTCTGATATGGATTAATTAACTTCAAGTTAGTTAATTAGGTGGTCGATGAAAATAGTCTGCAAATTTTCCTAAAATGTATGTATCATCTGGCCAATACAATACAAGTTTTGGTCACAGGGAAAAAAACAAAGATTTGTTTTAATTCAACATATGCAATATCCATTTGAATTCAACAAGTGACTCGTTGTTTATGAAATATAGAACGATGCATAAAGTTCAAACGATTATACCTAAAATGTTAGCCAGTTTTGATATAATCAAGTATTTTTTTAGCCGTTTGACTAATCATTTGAAAGAAAAATAAGAAATTGTATCAATTGAACAAACATCTTCCCTGCACTTCCTCATTCTGAAAAATATTGATGCCACGTTGTCGGCGTTTCAAAATAATGCTCTTCGATGTCCAATTCTTCCTGAACGAAACGTACATCCTATCCTAGCTACGGCTGGACATATACTAAAACTGGAAATGAACAGACGGTTTGTGCTGTTGGTTATTATTATTATTTCGTCCTCCACCTCCCACGGTTCGCAGCTCCCATAGCGTGGAACGTTTTAGGTGGTTTTGCAAATTCAAAAAGTATGCTATGAAATTTTGTTTTATGTACTTTTGTTGGTACCATAAGATTGCAAATTTTCTTAGCAATCTTTTGATGTAAAAATATAATATAGTTTTGCATATGAATTTCGAGTAATCCCGGTGTGAAAGAAACATGTTTTTCATCCGTACTTCTACATTCAAACGGATGCCAAGCGATGAATGCAGGAACAGAGTTGAGTTCACTTCGATGTTCAGAGTGGGTCTTTGCCATTATGCCGTTTGAGTGTTGCTTATGTGTTAAATATTATTCAGCTAATATTTTGCTCGCTATGAATGGAGAATATAAAAATAATTTTATTCTATTGAATCTATGACAATGTGATTTATGTTCATCTACTTATATTTATCTTCATATCCATTCCCTATGAAATAAAAACTGCTGGATTCACGTACTTGAACAAAATTATTTAACAATATAAGGAATCTTGTTGTACCTTGATCAGAATATAATGAATATTCTGAAAATATTTGACTATTTATGAACAAGATTAATGTGAGCGTAGCAATAGGCGAATGTCAGCGGTGATTGTATTTGCCAATATGAGAATAAGATTTGTAAAGTACCGGAGAACAACTGGGAATATTTTAAAGAAGATCTCTTCTGCGAATCTTTTTTCATCATTCTTAGTTTTTTTATGATAACAATACTTCTTCGGCAAAATATATCAACAAAAAGAATTATAAAATGTTCATTATGTACCATAGTGTAGATGTGTTGGTGATTTGTTCAATGTATAGAGCAGTTCATTCGATTATTTTCAAATCGGTCGTTATTCTCAGATCCTCGACTGACTTTGCCCTTAATAACTCATCTGCAAAAAACTTTCTTAACATGAAATGAGACTCCTAGAGAGTTTGAGCTGTTTAGTGGAATACCTGTAACTAGAAATGAGAAGAAATTTTAGTTTTTTTTTTCATTTAATTCCAACTACCTTTGCTTTCTTGACAGATACACGTATTTGTCTGTGAGTTATTAGTACGAGACACTGAAGAAGTTTGCACATTGTAGACGAAATACGCGTATCTTAGGAAGAACTTTTTTTATTGAGCCGTGAGGCGAAAGAACGCGAAGTTTTTTTGTGTAGTCGTGATTATCATAAGAGAAAGTCGGTGAACAGAATAGATCAATGCAGATTCGCCCTTTTACCAGATCTGTAGTGAAATGTTTTGATAGAGAGACGTACCCTATTTGAAAACCTGTTTGGTAACAAAATTCTTCGTATAGAAATGTGTCTTCTGGCCGAGTTGCAGCCAATTCTGTAGACAATAACTCACATGACGAATTTGTACACTGCTGCAAAAGGGATACATCTTATAGGTAGATATTCAAGGGTGTACCGTTTAAATCTACACACACTCTAACATTGCTCTAACTTCTGAACCGTTACGTAAAAACAATTGACATTTGGGGAAAATATTGTTTAATGTGTGTTTTTCACCTTCTGTGAGTTTATTTCAACAGGTACCCAAAAGTTTTCAAAATGGCGACGAAAGAACAATTCGTGTGCGTGAAGAAGTTATGCACGAATACTTTTAAAATAAGGATCTGTCGAATCGTGCCATTGCAAAAAAGGTGGGAATCGCGAATTCCACGATGTCTGGTATCATAAAACTGTTCGAAGAACGTCTGACTATTGATCGGAAGCGAAGATCCGAAAAAAGCCGTCAGGTCAACGAGAACGATCACAAACGAGTGGTTAGAGCCTTTTCAACGGAAACCGAATGCCTTAGTTCGAGATGTGGCTAAAAAGTTGCATGTGAGCAAGATTCCTTTGTTCAAAATTGTATTCAATCGCATTGCGTTTGCGGTGCTTGCATTAAAGAAAATAACGATGGCCTGCTTGAACCCGGATTTCATCAACTTAACCATAATCGTCAGTGCGTTGCTTGCTCGTTGCGTTATCTTCTCTGTCAACTTTGGTAAGGAACCTCACCAAATAATCTATCTCTGCATTTGCTACGTAAGTCAGCAGCTGTGTTACTGACTCTTTTTCTGAATTGGCAATATTTGACTAATGGCCTTTTAAAGTCGTTGACTTTGCCAGAACAGTAATCAGGTAACAAACAGTAACTGCAGAAATATGCAACTGTTGTTTTGAACTGATTGCTTTGCATTATGAAAACATTTCGAATCTAAAAATAACCCTACTTCACTTCTATAAACATATGTTAATCCCGTGGTTTTCCACGAAGAAGAAGATGCAAACAAACAGCAATTCGAGTTCTATAATTGTTATGTTTGTATTCCTCATACGTGGAGTAACGATTATGATGTAGAAGGAGATGTTCGCCCATCACCATGAGGCCCCAACAGTTGACAGTAATGTTTGCTAGAATGAAAGATATGAAGAGATGTTGATAGTTCCGTCAGTGTACGGCAGGTTGAAAATTTAATCGAAGTATTGAAAATTGAGCGAAAGGCTTGGATATAGCGGTACTCGAACCAACTCTCCTTCTGCATAACATAACATTCTGCATAACAAAGGGTGCTTCGCTAAAAATAAGGTCGACGTTAACTTGACGCATTTCTTTCAATCCTGTATTGGAAAAGTTTGAAGCATAGACTCTAGACCTAAGCTGGTCTTTTTAGACGTAATCTTTAAGAAATATTGAAACTAGTGATCAATGTTACCCCGTTAAACGGTTTATGACACTAAACTCCTCAAATTTCTGCTATGTAATGGTCAATTTCCCGCATGAAATAACAAACCATTTAATTAGAAAGCAATGAACATATCAATTAAGGTCAGTATTTCCTCTGCTTAAGATCAGAGAGCACTGTATAGTAACAAAGCATCGAATATTTAAACCCCTTCTCTTAAATTCAGAAATGTAATTTGATGTTCTATATATAAAACCATAATTCAAATGCTATATATAAAACCATAATTGCAAATGCTCAATAGGCCGTGAGTAACAATGGAAACAAAAATGATGTTCACGGAATGATAGCTTGGGTACTCCTCAATCGGAATTATTCACAACATAATATGAATTGCAGCGAATTGCTGCAAAATATAATTAAAAAAAGTTGTTAAAGTCACAAATTACTCCATAACGAACTTTTGTCGCATTTGCCGCTTTGTCAGTTTTACTTACGTGCTTTGTTATGGTCCGCACTGACCTATCAAGCCGATTTATTTTGGCGTAAGCAACATGACAGGTGATTGCATGTCGAACCCGACTTGAGGAATGCGACATATTATTTTGTGAAACGGCGTAACGCACCCGGCGGATGTAAGGTAATACCTTTTCGAAAGACTTATACACATGGTCGTATTTCCCTAGATGAACTTAAAGACTTTTAAATCAATAAAACTTTATTGATGTATATCTAAACCTTGCTTTGGTTTGTTGATTCTACATACTTGCTTCACAAATAGGAAATAGCTAATTTCCAAAACATCTACATTGATTTTCTTGATGATTGCAATACTTGCGACCTATTGAAAACTTGCTCTAGAATTGTTGTGTTAACTATGTTCACTATCAATTACGATTGAATTCCTCGAGTCAACAGCGACCCTCTAACTTCTTTCTATTATTCTCCGTTTTAACCCATAAGTACCGAATATTAACTGACTGCTATCGGAAGTGTTAGCGAAGATGCTATCATCTAAATCTTTATTATAATACCTCAACCAAACAACGCAACTTTCAGTCCAATACATTGTATTTATTTGTTATCCCCAACCATCTCACTTCGATACAAAGTCGAAACGCATCACGCTCACGCTCCGATTTCCAATTCGACAATCGCAAATTGTTCGTCACAGTTCATCAGATCTTGATTCACTTGCGTGTAAGCGCTGTGTCGGATATGGTGGTCCCGAGTACCCTACCCTACCCTAGTAGACCGTGCATTGACCAACGATTTTATCGATCAAAGCGTGCCATTGCACGTAAGTGAAATATGTTACATCCATGACATCCGAGCGACGACCTAGCCTAAGCGAGCGTGTTTCGCGATGGTCGAGATTTATTATTGTTTTATCTCATTTCGCGATCGCCTCGCTTGTGAAGAGCTAGAGCATTGCCTCACATTTCACTGTCCAAGATCGGTTGAGTATAGTAGCCATTATTTCAGTTTATGCTGAACGAACAGATTGCGATATACTAGATGACGGCGTTGTCAGTGACGATGGTTGAACGATAACGAAGCACGACCGCAACGGAAAAACAGGTACCTGTCGTCCGTCGTGCAAAATCTCCCCAAGAGCCGGATAATGAATGGTGAACGGGATCTTCGCAGGTGGGTACTTGGGCTATCAAATATGTGTAGCACAGACGTTTGGACGTTTCTTGTTATTTGTGCTCGGGAACTATCGGGTTGGCTTTCAGATCAGCGCTGGCTGCCGTGTTGCTGCTGAGGGATACTTATCGTTATGTTGATTTAAAACGCGTTTCAGTGGCGAAAGTTTACGAAATCGTTAATGGAACCCGGCTTTCTATGTTTGGAACGCGATTGAAGAACGGAACTAGTTTGGATCTGCAGCTGAAATCGTTCGAAGTCAATAACCCGATGCATGTTGGGTTTTGTTTGCTTGGATAAGGCTGGTTTTCAGAAATTATTGAGAGATTCAGGTGGGTGGCTATCCATGTACCCCTACAGGATGTTCAGTAACTTCGAATACTCTTTTAAAATGTGTTAAAAAAGGAAAATAGAAGATATTCTTTAATGAGTCCATTTTAATTGAAGCAATGTTTATTGAGATCCTTTACGACATATTAGCTGGAAGCATCCCTCCTTTGTGCTGAATGATGAGCTTGAGACGTTTCTCAAAAGAGTAGCATGCGGCACACACCTGGTCCATCGGCATCTCGTCCCAGATCTTGGAAATAAGCTTCTTAAATTAAATCCTAGGGGGTTTGAGCTGTTAAGTGGAATATCTGTAACTAGAATTTAGAAGAAAAATAGTATTTTACATTTAATTCCAACTACCTTTGCGTATCTTGACAGATACGCGTATCTCGTCTACAATGTGCAGACTTCTTCAGTGTCTCGTACTAATAGCTCGACTTTCGAGTCTGGAATTAAATGGAAAATACTTATTTTTCTTCTAATCTCTAGTTTCTTAACTTAGTCCATAGTGCTCACTTGATGTTCGTTCTGCTTGGCCAGCATGTACGACCATGCATAAAAGTCCAGAAGATTAAGGTCCAGGGAGCTGGGAGTATTATCGAGAACATCAGTCAAATTCTCCCAAAACCACGCTTGGAAGATATTCGGCGTGTGGGCCGGTGCGCTTTCCTGTTGAAAGACGTAATGATCCCTCCCGTAGAGCTCCTGAAGTACCGGGGCAACAGCCTTTTCCAGAACTTCGGTCTTATAGTACACGGCGTTGATTTTCACGTTTTTCTCGATAAACACCAGTGGGAGCTTTCCACGCTTGTTTACGGCACCGCGAACCATCACCGACACGGCGCTCTGGAACCACGGGATGATTTTGTGTGACGGGGGGATGCAGGCCAACATTGGCACCCCCAGTCGATCATTTTGGACATTGTGCGGCTGTTGCAAGGCAATGAATTTCCCAGCAGAATACACGAACTCCTGACCTGCGTTGTAGCCTCCGTTACCCCGTTTCTTGTACGGCTTGTATCCCAGGTCCTCCGTCATAATGGTGTGGGCAGTCCCATCCAGGTAAGCAGCGGTCTTCTGGATCGAACGGTTCTTTTTTTACGTACCTCGCCAAACGCGGCCGCCCGTATCTCGCATGGTCCTTGGCCGAGCCCGTCTCTCGGTACCGACGGATGGTGGTAAAGATGCAATTCCGCTTCACCCCGTGGGATTTCAACCGCCGGAATATGTCGCCGGGTCGCTTACCTCTCGTAAACAACTTCACTGAGACGTCGCGATATTCATTTATCGCGCACGATGAACAATGACAAATGACAACAAATTACAGAAAGTCGACACCATGCACGTCGGTTAGTCTACATAAGGAGTGTATCGAATATAAGCTATCTACTAGGGTGGCTCACCGTTTATATGAAAAAACGTAAACTTGACCACATGAAGCCAGAACAGCTCTTTTTTGTATCCATTTGTGTAAATTTGGTTTGTGTAAAATTTGGTAATGATTGGTTGTAAACCGGCTTCCCGCATTGCGTTTGAAATTTGTATGGAAATTAGTATGGGAAAACGTACTTTTTTGCATTTTCATTCCTAGAGACCCCATTTTTGCTTGGATCACGTAACTAATCAGTTAAAAGTTTAGTCCATAATGTGCCTAACAACTTTGTCGAAAGATGTGCGGCGCTAAAATGTCCCTAAAAAAAGTTATAGCTTTTCTAAGATTGTTGGATCGAATTAAATACCGAAAATAATTTTTTCTGCCAACACTGCCAGTGTACCAATGGAAGCCAGATTTCAATCTTCTCGAGTTGGTTTGTTTGTTGGTTTGTTTCAAAGGGCATACTATATTCCCTCCTCCACCATCTCCGGAGAAGAGAGTTCGAAAAATAGAGTTCGAAAAATCTTTGATTTCTTCAGGAGTCGATTTTAAATATTTTATTATTCTATTGTATATTCTAAGGAGTGTATCGAATATAAGCTATCCACATACATTTGCGTTGTACGCATGTATTTGTGATGGTTTTTTATGCTCTGAGCACTGCATGCTGTGCGTTTGACTGTCAGCTTTCTTTTGTTTACTTGTTTGTGCGGTTCAAATTCTGAGTTTTCAAAATGTCGCGTATTGAAAAGGAAGTAAAAATTAAGGTTCTGGACACATGGCTAAGTGAGAAGGGTATTACTATGCGAAAATTGGCGAAGCGGTTTGGAATTCATCATGCGAGTGTTAAAACCATCATTAATAAGTTTGGGGAACACTATTCTTTGGATGAGCTACCAGGAAGAGGCCGAAAACCCGGTTCTTCCAACCCGAAACTGGAGCAGAAAGTGGTATCTCTAATCATGAAGAACAAATCAATGTCAATACGTGATTTGGCCAAAAAAGCAGGAACGAGTGTCGGAATGATCCAGCGTATCAAGAGGCGAAACCACCTGAAGACCTACAAGAAGCAGAAAATCTCGAAACAAAGTGCAGAACAGAAGAAGCGAGCAGCAACAAGGGCCCGGAAATTGTATTCGCGTCTTTTGCAGCGTCCTGATGCATGCGTTTTGATGGACGATGAGACCTATGTAAAGAAGGACTCAAAAACCCTTCCAGGTCCACAATACTTTACTGCCGTCGTTGGGGAGGATGTGAGCGATGCGGACAGGTCGATTCAAGTGAAGAAATTCGGTCGAAAGGTACTGGTATGGCAAGCAATATGTTCCTGTGGTTTGAAGTCAACCATTTTTTACACTACCGGAACTATAAATGCGGAAATCTATCGATCTGAGTGTCTCCAGAAGAGATTGTTGCCTTTATATAAGAAGCATAGTAACCTCCACTGTTTTGGCCGGATTTAGCGTCGGCTCACTATGCCAAAACCACTCTCAATTGGCTTGCGGAAAAGGGTATAGATTTCGTTGAGAAAAATATCAATCCACCAAATTGCCCTCAGCTTCGACCCATCGAACGTTACTGGTCAATCGTGAAGAGGGTCTTCAAGAAGACTGGTAAGGCAGCTGGGAACATGCAGGAGTTCAAAAAAATTTGGGCTCAAGCGTCCAAAAAATGCGATGCAACACTTATCCGGAACTTGATGAAGAGCATTCGATCCAAAGTTCGAAAATTCGTGAAGGAATAATTTAAATTTCAATCGGTCTTCATTTTGTTCAAGTTTAACCTCGCACAATAAAAGATCAATTTTTTGTATGAATAAAATATCGGTTTTCAACATAATTTGAAAGAAAGTTTGTGGATAGCTTATTTTCGATACACTCCTTATAAGGCTAAAGCTGACATCAATACCAATACATAGAATGCACATGATGCGCACCTACACAGCGATGAAATGTGCATTCGAACTTATTGAACACCCCGCTGCCCCTGCGTGGACAATCATTCATACACAGATAAAAAGAAACATTGAATTTTCTGCGTTATCTTATTTGCGTGCATTGCTAGGGAATGCTAGATTTGGCAGAAAATAATTGGATATTTCATGTAAATTAAAGACAGATAACGCCTAAATCTAGCCTGTTTTATGGAAGGGTGTTAACATTGTTGTATGGCGCATGGAAAATTGCAAACAATTTCGTTGTTTCCGCCTCCTTTGGCATAGAATACAACGAGGGGAAATTTTACGCGCTTGTTAAAATTAATTATTTTTTCTGTGTACGATTTTTGCATAGAATGTGTGGATCGTGGACACTTATCAACCACCTCCCCTCCTCCAAATTGTCCACGTGGTATATGGATGGCCCTTTAAGGGTTGAACGGTTTAAACACAAAAAGCCGAACAGACAAAAGGCCGAATAGATAAAAAAAAAACGGTGAACGTTTGTCGACAGCCAGGAAAGCTGTAACGGGGGGAAATCGAAAGGCCACAGCGACGACAAAAAAAAATGCCTGCTGTTTCGAGCGCTATCCGTCCGAGATGTCACAACGAAGCTGGAAATGGCGCCTTTAACCGTGGATAGAGCTATAAAACGAGCTGGATTGTTGACTTACAAGAAACTTACAACACGTCGGCCAAAGCACGATCGCGAAAGTTGGAAACGACAATGCTGACGAAGTTTGATTGAGTGGTGCAGGACGATGAAACTTACGTCAAGGAAAACTTTAAACAGATTCCTGGACAGGAATTTTATTAGGAAACCGGACGGGGAAAGGTGTTAGATATTTTCAAGCACATTAAACTGTCAAAGTTCGCGAAGAAAGGTCTGGTGTGGCAGACCATGTACCTGTGGTTTGAAGAGCAACGTTTACATTGCGATCGGAACCGTCAACCAGGAAATTCAGCTGAGCGAGTGCCTACAAAAACGTCTACTGCCTTTTCTGAAGCGACACAATTGTTCCGTTCGATTTTGGCCGGATTTTGCATCTTGCCATTACGGAAAAAAGGCCATGGAGTGGTATGCTGTCAACAACTTTCAAGTTGTGTCCAAGTAGAAGAACCCTCCCAACACGCTAGAGCTGTGTCCAATCGAACAATATTGGGCAATCGTCAAGCGGAACCTTAAGAAGACTCAAAACTCAAATCTGCTATTTCGAGCGCAAAACAGTTCAAGGCGTTCTGCGGCGAATAAAGTTGACAAGAAGACTGTACAAAATCTTATGGCAGGTGTTAAACGAAAGGCCCAGCAATTCGCATTCGGCGAAAAGGAAACTTAACTGAATATTTCTCCTGTATTCTGTATTAACTGAACTTGAAAAAGAAAAAGAATTTGGCTTATTAATAAAAACTTTGATCGACTCACACACATAACTGTTTGACCAAATTTTGTTCGGAACACCCTTTATGTATGAATAAAAACGTAATGTATGAGTTTCAATCTAATGTTAGTTGTAGTTGTTCATTTTTCTTAATTGTTGAATAGCATTGAATGATACTTTTTTGTGAACTACAACATCCGAAAAACCAGCGCATTTGAAATTCCAAGTGCGCCGGATTGTCGATGGATTATCTGTTGATTTTTACGACGCACACCAACTCCAACAGCGATCGTGGGGTAAACATCATAAAATATACTGGAAGAATGGCTTAAGGCGTTGGTGCTGTCTATCAAATTGATTGTCACAGATTGCCACTCTACATGCCCAGGAATTCGAGACAATTTTCCAATTCGAACAACCATCGATCGTCATTCGTCAGGAATTGCATTATAACTGCACTTCCGCCGAATAAGCTCAGAGAAGTCGGCTACAATGCAGATGTTGGGTGATTTTGGGGAATTGAGCACATTGTTAATAATGACGAACAATAACCTGGTGAAAATAGTTCTCGGTGAAGGAGGCTATCAGATTTCCGAAATACAGTCATAAACTGAGTTGAGTATGTGTATATTGTCTTAAGTAGGTAAGTGATGATGAGAGAGTATCGAGATCCAGTTTGGAGATGCCCCATGATGTGGTCCGCTATTCGATTACAAATCATATTCTATAAATGTTTTATTTCAGTTTTCATAAATATTGCCGCGATCAACATCAAAATAATTTGTTGCCAAACGAGTGTGCGCTGAAGTCCTGATTCTGTTCAGGTCTGTTACCAGCGTTAATTGGCCGTTTCTTATTCCAGTCCATTGCTGAAGGTAGTGTGATAAAATTCATCTCTAGTGCACCTTCGGTGACCATTAAATTAAAAAACTGTGGCATCAACTTGGCCCGATTGCATTATTGTACGCGCCACAAGTCATCGACTGCACATGCAACGTCAATTCATGGCCATTCGATCAGACCAGCGCTGTCGTAGTCAACTAACTTGAGTTTCAAGTATCAAGTATTGTTTTTGTTTTTATTTAGTGCGTAAACATGAGGTGCAGTTTGGAAAATTGTTCAGTCATAGGTAACTTAAATGATAGTTTAGGTTTAAATAATTTCCAATAAATAGTGCAGATTCGTAAGCTGTGCCTCGAATCCGATTTAGCAATCCGTAACTTGTACTTCCGTAGGTAATCGGTGATGGCCGCGAGTATCGGATCCAGTTTGGAATGCCATAATGATGTGGTCCGCTATTCAATATAGAAAGTCATGATTCTATAAATGTGTTATTTCAGTTGTGCCATAAATATTGCTGACAAAATAAAAAAGCGATCAACATCAAAATAATTTTGTTTCCAAACAAGTGTGCGCTAAGTCCTGATTACTGTTCATATCTGTTACCAATTTTTAATTGGCCGTTTCTTGCCACATTCCACTAAAAGGTGTTATAAAATTATCTCTAGCTGCATCTTCAATAACCATTAAATAAAAAAAACTGTGGCATCAACTTGGCCCGGTTGCATTATTGTACGCGCCACAAGTCATCGACTGCCTCAATGCAACGTCAATACAAGCCATTCGATCAGACCAGCGCTGTCGTAGTCAACTAACTTGAGTTTCGAAAGAAAGTGGTCAAGTCTTGTTTTCGCTTTTATTTCAGTGCGTAAAACAGAGGTGCAGTTTGGAAAATTCCTTCTCCCCCTATAGATTAACTTATAACCGGTGCATTTTGCACCAAGATGCTATTCACCTACTGGGTATAGGATGACATGTAGTTAACAACGGAAGGAACCGGTACGTGCGGGGCAAATATGGATCAATAGATGTGTATTTATTGGCAGTATCAATAAAACCACCGACGCGAAAAGTGGAGAAAGTGTCTCAAACAGTTTTTCTTTTCTTTTGGCTCCTCAACCAGCACTGGCAAGCCGGTTCGGGATCAATATAGCGTAGAGAGCAGCGAAGGTTGTAAACGGGCGCTTGATGCTCACATGGACATTGAACGCGGGTTTGGGATAACGAAGGCGGCCTAATGCACGTTACCGACACGGCAGTGCCGTGCCATTCTATCATCCATGATCGTGATTTCTGCAGCTACACACTCCACTGGACGCAATCAGGCAGGTCTTTGACACCATCAGACAGGCAAGGTTGCAGTGACAGGTTTGGCAGGCACGACTCGCCCCGACGATACTGATTCCAAGCTGAAACTGACAGCTTCTCTAATGTTATCGCTCCAATAACTTCGTGACGTCTGCATCAAGACAAACGAAATAACGACTCGAGAACGTGGGTTGGTGAGATATTGGAGCCGAGAGTGATTTTCGACAGGCCCTTCACTTCCAAAACTTATTTTCGCTTCTTTTTCGACAGTTGGGTCCTAGGTTTAAGGCGGAGATCCATTACGGCAACACAATATAAATCATCAGTTCCATGTGATTTATGATCGAAAAATTAAATTTACTTTTACGTTGCGACCAAATCGACAATGACTACTATTACTACTGCATCAATTGGACGGAATCAGGTTCAAGCTCCCCGATTGATCGAATTTTCCCTTGAAATCGGTGTTGTCTTAGACGAACCCGCGCTCGCGCATGATTGGGAGCACAGGGGCAACGGCACTAGGCCGCATGATTGCCCATTCAGGTTCACTTTTCCCAGATTTCAGATTTCGTTCCCCCTGCATTTGCACCAACAACAACACACATGCCTGCCCGCCTAACAACCGACCAATGTGAGAACGGGTCTCACACGTCTTCTCCGCATAAAGCAAATGGTGCATGCAATCAACAGCGAAGAGAAATGTGCATCCGATTTCGTTTCACAGGCACCAAAACGGCGGCGGTGGCGCTGGGGCCGATTGAACTAAATTGAAGAAAAATGTAGCAATCAGCAGCGGTTGAGCAGTGCAATGCATCGACTGCTTCGAAGGCACAGACAAACAGGTAGATAAAGAGGCACTGGCGTGCTGCGGAAGCTGACGACGCTCTTTTTGGCTGCCGGCGAAAAAAGGCGATGGCACGCGCGCACGCTTTTGGCTGACAGTTTTGCGCTTTCTTTCAAAATGATTGAATTTTGATAATAAGTTTTGCTTTATTTTTTTTATTTTAATGAGAAAGTGAAAGCATTAGCGTGCATAAAAAGATTTGTTATGAACGTGGGTTTTGTAACGTTGACAATCGAAATCAGCGAAGTTTGAGATGGCGTAAGCGATGCTTTCTCATTAGGAAAGTTGTTCTTGGAACTCAACAAACGTATTTCATGTATGGTTTTGTTGAACGATTACTTAACGCTCTGGGATTTGCAATGGACATTGCCTCTGCCTTCCGGAAGTAGGTTTATGCTTTCAAAAAAGAAACATATTCTTTAGTAGTTCCGAGGCAGAACAGTTTAGTTAGTTTCTGCAACATCCGGCAATTCGAAGAGCATACTGTCATTGAGTGACAATATGAATCCGAAGTGTTTCCAACTATTCATCAACACGATTAGCATAGCATAGAATTTTCCAACCATACACAATTCTGGGTTGACTGTTGTAGAGATGATGGAAGCGCCAAAAGAGCTGCCTTGTGTATGGGAGATATGTATATTTATATGTATACTAGCTGATCCCGGTGCGAGCGTTGCTACGCCTGCAACTTAATGAATGAACATTACATAGAACTGACGCTTTTTTTTAATGAGTTTTTTTTTTTGAGTAATAAGGAGTTCAAACTTCTATCAGAACATTCTTCTTACCCAGACAATACACAGTTTGTGGCTTAGTTACCTGGATAATTCGCAGGATTGGTTGAAATTTGTGTTTGCATTCACCATAGAAACATTTCTTGCATTAATAAAACCCCGCATACCATTTTTGATTCTATTTGCTTGATTAGTTCTCAAGCTATGCAGAAATTTTTGTTTCATTTGTATGCAAGCCGTAAGAACCTTCCCCAACTCCAAACATACCTGCATACATATTTTCACTCCGATCGGTCAGACAGAAATCCATTTTAATATAAATAAAAATCCTGTTTCCAATAACCCCCACATGCCAAATGTGATTTCATTTACTTGAATAGTTCTCGAGTTATGCAGAAAATTGCGTTTCATTTGTATGAGAGCCCCTCCTCCCTTTGAGAGGGCAAAGTGGTCTTAAACCACCATAGAAATATGTCTGACCTTCAAAAAAATCCACATGCCAAATTTGATTCCATTTGCTTTATTTTTTTTTTTTTTGTTGGGGCGAAGAACCACTGCGTCCACTGAGTTGAACTTTAGTGGTATACCCCTGTTTACTATACTAATTCGCATCTAAAAGCTAGATCACCATTTGTCAAGTGACCAGCCTAAGACGCGTCTCCCAGTCAGGCAAAATTGAGTTTATAAAACCTACCACCTTCCCAGGATTTGCAGTCCAAATTTCTTTAGGTTGTATATAGCCACTGTACAGAAATTTAAGTCTGCTCTTGTACACAGCATCACAACTGCAAAGCAGATGTTCCGAGGTTTCACGTTCCATGTTACAGAAACGACAGATATCATTCTGAACCTGGCCAATGTTTTTCAAATAGATATCTACTCGGGCAATGTCCAGTTACTAGGCCAGTATAGGTACAAAGAACTCTCTTATTGAGCTCCAGAAGCTTTTTACTAATTGTAACATTTGGAATTATAAACCTTTTCGCTTGAGAACACTTTGTGGTGACCAACCAATTGGTCATCACCCTTGCTCTTCCCAAGATTTTAATTCCATTTTTATGGCACAGTATGATATACCGCAGAATGGTTCTGGGCCAATAAACTGTGCATTTGAACCTTGTTTAGCAAGCTCGTCTGCCCTTTCATTGCCTTCAATGCCACAGTGTCCCGGAACCCAGAATAAATTTACCGAGTTCTCTTGGCACACCTTTCGCAATGAAAGAATGCATTCCCAGACAAGTTTGGATGTACATTTATAATTACTTAACGCTTTGAGTGCCGCTTGGCTGTCTGTAAAAATACAAATATTTGCATATCTGTATTTTCTCTTCAGACAAACGTTAACACATTTTATTATAGCAAAGATCTCCGCTTGGAAAACCGTTGGATAGTTTCCCATCGCCACTGAGATTTCTACCCCAGGGCCGAAGATTCCTGCTCCCGTTTTTGTTCCAATTTTGAGCCATCTGTGCAGAATTTTATTGAGCCATGACGAACAGTGGGACCTCCGACTTCCAATCTATACGTGACGTTTCACGTATCTTATGAGGATGTCATGGTTTTCCACAGGTTTCATCCAGTCTCCATTCATATACATCACTGGCCCATTTTGAAAGCTTTTTGAAATGCTCAGGTGACCGACTAAGTCACCAGACATGAAAGTTTTCAACCGTTTAAGTCTAAGCATACTCTTTTCCGCTTCTAGTTGCTCGTATTCGTGCAAAGGCAGCAGATTTAGCATTGCATTCAACGCATTTGATGGAGTACTGCGCATCGCTCCCGTTATAGCAATGGATACTAGCCGTTGAAGTTTTGTAAGCTTTTTCTGTGCAGTAGCCTCTTTTGTTTTTGGCCACCACACAAGAGAAGCATACGATACTTTAGGGCGTATTATGGATGTATAAATCCACATTATCATTTTTGGTCTTAGACCCCATTTTCTGCCAAATGTTTTCGAGCAAATCCAGAAAGCACTGGTTGCCTTACCGATCACACACTCAAGATGAGCATTCCAGTTCAGTTTGGCATCCAGTATCACTCCTAAGTATTTAACCTGTTCACTAAGATGGATCTTTAATCCTCCTAGCTGAAACACTTTTAGACTAAACTTCCTTTTCCTAGTGAAAGGTACAATTACTACTTTTGCTGGATTAATGCTAAGGCCCTCTTTGATACACCAAGACTGGGTAAATTTTAGGGCCCATTGCATTCTTTCTGATATGATGTTGTCAAATTTTCCCCTCACTATAATGACTATATCGTCTGCAAAACCTACAACCTCGAAACCTTTTTTCCTCTGAGCTTCTTAGAAGCTCGTTTACAACTAAGGACCACATAAGTGGTGAGAGAACTCCTCTTTGGGGGTAACCTTTCATTGCCCGTAATGTAATAGACAAACTTCCCACCTCTGAAGTGATACCTCTTTTTGCAAGTATGGTATGAACCCAGTTAATTATGTTCATGTCAAAATTCCTTTTCTTCATGGCACGAGCCATAGATGAATAGGAAGCGTTTTCGAAAGCTCCTTCAATATCTAAGAAAGAACAAAGTGCTATTTCTTTTACCGATAGAGCTTTTTCTACCTTTGAAACCACACTATGCAGTGCCGTAACTGTTCACTTACCAGACTGGTAAGCAAACTGGAACTCAGATAGTGGATACTTGTTCATGTAATTTGAATTGATATAATCATTCAACACTTTTTCCATTGTCTTTAATAGGACTGATGAAAGACTAATGGGTCTGTATGATTTAGGATGCGCCTTGTCTCGCTTTCCTACTTTAGGTATGAAGATAACTTTTACTTGCGTCCATGAAGCTGGAATGTGGTTGAGTCTTAAACTTGCTTTAAAAATCTCAATTAATGGCGAGATCAACACTGCTTCGCCGTTTTGAAGTAATGCTGGAAATATCCTGTCCATTCCTGCAGATTTGTAAGGCTGAAAAGATTTCAACGCATTTTCTACCCTGGCTTTCTTAAAGATTTTGTCAGCCAAGTCATTTGCAGCAATTTTTGCTCTAACAGACATTTGAGATGTCCTTGTAGAACTTTTTTCAACTTCAACTTCAACTTCCATCTTTGATTGGATCTACACACAAAACTGATCCAGGAAAATGTGTTTATGTTAAATGTGTTTTACGCAGACGTTCCAACTTAGAGTTCCACTTTGCTTTATTAGTTCTCGAGCTATGCAGAAAATTGCGTTTCATTTCTATGGGACCCCCCTCATTAAGAGGGCAGAGTGGTCTTAAACCATTATAGGAATATGTGTCTCCTTTAAAAAATTCCACATTCCAAATTTGA
>JASCZW010014363.1:0-23070 GCA_034211315.2 Aedes japonicus
TTATTACAGTCGTGTGATGATGACATCGGCCAGTTGTTGCAAGAGCACTGGTATAGACGAAAGCGATATCGTAGGTCCGCAATCTAAACGTGCCAGCTTCCAGATTGGTGACCAGGAATAAAGGTGCGACTCTCAAATCTCTTTGAGCGCAGCACGCATTGCTACGGACAGCACATTAAATTTCAAAGAGACGTGAAAGTGCAGTCTGTACTCCCGAGCACCCTTGTTTTGCTGTGCACTCAAAGCCGCACATCTTATTTTGAATTTGCTTCCGTCTCTTTGAGCATTAACAATTGCACTCTCCATTGCCGTCTGTTGTACAGGACCACTGAGCAATGAGTTCAGTACCACGCAGTATCAGTGTGAGTTCAGTACCGCCCGATACATAAACGTCAATCGGACAGACAGCATAGACATTTGATGAAAATCAAATCTGTCATGGAGCCAGGGATGCCATAATCTCAGACATGTCTGTAAATTTGCAGACTTTTCATTTTTGTTGCAGATTTGTTTAACGATGCAGACATTTAGCAGACATTTTATTTATGTTGCAGACTTTTACAGACATTTAAATTATTATGTAAATTTCAAAAAACCACTTTTTTCGTGACATAATTAATGGACGTTCCCTAAATTTAGCCCGCATTAAGATAAACAATTTGCTGTACAGTCAAAACTATATTTCGAATGGAAGACATATAAACACATTATATACTATTGTTTTCAAAAAGTTTAATCTCTTTTTCACCATATAACTTCTGCATGAACAAATATTGTTAAGGTTTTTTATTGTCTGCACTCGGTCTGGATTACATTCCAAAATTTTGGTATAGAGTACAGCAAACATTATGTTCGTGAAAATTGTCATTTTTTATGGCAACTTAACCGCCGTATTGTTATTTGGCCTTTTATCATCTGACATATTGTTAAAACGATATAGGAGATTGAGATTTTATTTTCTCGTTTGAATACTATTACTTTTGTGATCTTAAAATTTGCTCTAAAGCCCAGTCGATTGCCACTCGGGGACAGAACAACAGTGAAAGTTATGAGCTATTGAAACAAATCTTCAAACTCTGATTTGTTTTCCAAAGTACTACTAAACGCGTCATTTCAGTACATTTGCATTATGGATTTAGAAATATACCCCTGAACTAGTCCTAGATTCCGAGAAATATAGGAAAGAAACGACCCGAATTTAGGGCACATCCTTGGAAGTTTAAAAGAAGACTTCCCAGAGCTTCGGAAAGATAATATCTAGAAGTTCAAGAAGAGACTTCCTTGAAAAAAACTTCTCCGATGGTCAGGTAGAAACTACTCAGAAATATTGGGAGCAAGCAGTTCAAGTAAGAAGAACCATCAAAAATTCAGGACCGAACATTACCAAAGTTCAAGACCATACTTACCAGTATTTCAGAATAGTACTTCCCCAAGAATCAGGAGAGGACTTTTCAGAGCTTCAGGAAAAAGTGTAGGGAGAGGACTTATTTGAAGTTTGGAACATTTCAGGGGTTCTGGAGTTCTTCTCAAAAATTCAAGATTGAACTTCCCAGAAGTTCAGAAAAAAACTTCCTCAAATTTCAGACAGGAACTAACCAGGAAGGGCACTGGCAATAATTTTTTTTTAAATCAGAAAAAAAAATTCCAAGACGATGCGTCATAGAAGTTGAGGAGAGAACTTCTCTGAGGTTCAGGAAATAACTTCACAAGAAGTTCCGGAAGAAGTTCTCAAAAGGTTAGTTGGAATTTCCCAGAAGTGCTAGGCAGCTTTTCCAAAGCTCAGAGGAGAACATTTTAAAATTTCAGAATAATTTCAGAAGGATTTCTCGAAATTCTTTAGAGAGAACAGAATGAAACTTTCTAGAGCATTGGAGGTACTTCCTTCTAATTTGAGCAGGGTTTTTCCAATAGTTCCGGAACAACCTTCCCCAAAGTTCTGGAGAAAACTTATACAAAAGATCAGAAGAGGACTTCTCAGAAGTCCAGGAAAAAACTTCAAGAACAAATTTAAGGGGTTTTTCCTTAATAATTTTGGAGACGGCTTTCCTAAAGTTTCAATAAAATTTTATTTGCAGTTCAGGATGAGACAAATCAGAAGTTTGAAAAAAATAAGCTCAGGCAAAAACCATCCCAAATTTCAGGAAGAGTATTACCATAGAGGGCACTACCTGTAGGATCAAGAAGGACATTTCCAAAAAATTCAGTAAAGAACTCCTCAGAAGTTCACAAGAAGACTTTTCAGAAGCTCTGAAAAGACCAAAAGTTTAATTGGAACTACCCAGATGTACTAGAGAGCTTCCTTAAAGTTCCGAATCGAAAATTCCAGCATTTCAGAATGAGATGTTCAGGCAATCCCAGAAGTTCAGATAGATACTTTTGAGAAAATCAGGAAGAAACTTTCTGGAAGTATAGGGGGAACTTTCTCGTAGTTCAAGCAGGAATTTCTCAGAAATTTAGGAACAAACTGCCCCGAAGTTCGGGATAATACTCTCCTGAAATTCAGAAGAGAACATCACGGAAGTTCAGAAAAAAGCTTCGCAGAAGTTCAGGGAGAAACTTCTAACAATTTTAAGAAGGTTTATTACAAAAAAATCTGGAGGGAACTTTCCTAAAGTTTTGCAGAAATTTTCTTCGTAGTCCAGGATGGGACTTATCAGAAGTTTAGAAAGTTACTTTGCTTAGGAAAAAAAGACTTACCAAATTTTTCTGGAAGGTAAGGTTGGGTTCTTAAATGTGAATTTCGAAGAAAATAAAGAGTGACTGCCAAGAATTTCATCAGGAAATTTGCTTGAAATTCAGGAGAAAACTTCCTGAAATTTTAGCAAAGAGCCTTGCAGAAGATCAGGAGAGAGCTTTCCTGAAATTCAAGAGATAATCACTAACTAACCGAAGACGCAATCTATACAAAAATCATTCATATGACTATTATGATATTCATCACGCATGACATCATATTTAAATATCACTCCATCTGCCAAACCGTTCGCATCATACTATGAGGACACCCACTCATGCAGGAATTACAATTCCTTACTTTCCATCTCACCTCGTTCGGAAGATTTGATCAGTAAGTAAATTTCCGTGAAGTTTAGCTGAGTAGTATAAAAAATATTAAGAAGTGTATCAACATATCCACGAAGTTTTCGAGAGTCCTTCCAAAGTTCAGAGAATCTATGTATATAAAAATGAAATTCTGTCTGTCTGAACCTTCAAGACTCGAAAACTACTGCACCAAACAGCGTGAAATTTTATGGACGGGTTTTTGGAGCAGGGAGTTTTTTATGATAATAAGAGACCCCTCCCTTCCCTGAAAGTGGGGGGCTCCTAAACAAATCAAAACACAAATGTTTATATCGGAAATGATAGCCCCTTGACTTAATCTACAAATAAAAAATCCTTTTTAGTGTCATTGTATTGTTTTTTTTACTAATGAAATAAATATGAACTCCATTTTATAATTTATGTAACGAAAAATTGACTCTGTTATTCATTTTAATTCAATGGTTATTGTTTAGCCAAAAAAAAAATCTGTTAAATTTATCAAATGAAAACTTAATTTTTCTTTTTAAAATACAAAACTGGATAGAACGTTACAGGGAAAAAGAGAAAAAATAACGTAAGATTGCATACATTCCAAGAAATAGATGCACAAATGTTTACATAGTCACACATATAGTGAAAATGACATAACTTGCTCTTTTATTACGTCTTTTCATTGAAAGAAGTCTAATTTTGTAAAAAAAAATTACAGACTTTTATAGACATTCCCAGACATTTCAAATTTTTATCACAGACATTTGAAAAAAATATCTGGCATCCTTGCATGGAGCATAAGTCAGTACTGATTGCGAAGTGAACCGTAAAGAAATTGTTTTGCTAGTAAATAAGTGATTTATTGAATTTATAGTACGCCTAAAACTTGTTAGTTAACCTAGATGAATTAAAGCTGTAGTTAAGGTAAATTCGGTAAAATATTTCTTAATGCTATTTGTTAAACCTAAATCATTGTTATTGTCACTGATAGAAGCTAAAGTACGGATTCAGTTTATAAAACGTACTCAACTATAAGTTAAGTAGTCAGCGGTAGTCAGAAGCCAGTTTCGGACCAAAGTAAGAAAGGAACACGAATATGTAAGTCCGCATTCCTTTGTATTATGTCAGTGATCGAACATATAATAAATTTCAGCTAGAAGCTGTTACTACTGCTATCCAGACGTGCCTACCCTTTTATCTGTCCGAAACAAACTTCTAGATATTCAGGTGAGAAGTTGATTTCCTGACTGAAGATGGAAGGAAAAATTGTCGGAAAACATTGCGCCAGGTGCGATCGGCCGGACACAGCTGATAACTTAGTCGGCTGTGATATGTGCGAGACGTGGATGCACTATAGCTGTGCGGGAGTAACGGACTCTATTGCAGATCCGAACCGCAGTTGGCAGTGTGATCAGTGTCGCCCCCATATAGACGAGTCGAGAAGTCGCGTCCGTTCATCAGTTAGCCGTTCTTCCGCCAGCAAACAGTCAGCGCGAGTTGAACTAAACTTGCAAATGATGGAGGAACAGAAAGCTTTACGTTTGCGCAGGATCCAGGAGGAAGAAGAGGCAAAAAGGCGTAGAATCCAACAAGAGGAAGCAGCTCAGGCGGCTGCTAGAAAGAAATCGCCGAGGAAGAAGAAAACTTCATCAAGCTAAAAGTATGCTATGCTGCTGGCAGAAGCGGAATCAGAGGATGATGTTAGTCGGAGGTCCAGATTGACAAGTCGAGCCAGCAAGGAAAAAGTTCGGTCGTGGCTTAGCGAACAGGAAGTCGGTGTATCCATACAAGCACCATCCGTCAGTGTTAAGCCATCAGTCGCAGCCTCATCGAAGGAGCAATCAACGGTTCCAGCATCTATGCTAGTCCAGATCGAATCTGCAGCAGCTTCAGGCTTTCAGCGATAGGTGCAAAACCCGTACCTGTAGTGCGTTTTCCGGGGTCAACATCTACGCCGAATGCATTCAATGGTTCCGGAAGCGCGGAAATTATCGATCTTCCAGAGTCGAATCTAATAACAAGTGGTAACTTTATCTCTAAGACCCAAATACCCATCCATCAGCCATCGGTAAGTACATCACTGTTGAAAAGATGTAACTCCCCGCACGGATTGAACTCCTTCATCGCCGTAAGCCCTAACCAAGATCTACCGAAAACAATGAGTGCTCTTGCTCCGGAAGTAAATTACACCACCAATTCATCGCAAATTCCATCTCTTGTGGCAGGTGTTAGAAGCTCAGTAGTTGCAAATATATCGGGTTCCAACCGAAATGTAATTTCAAGGTCTGTTAGTGTCGGATGCGGTAATATTAGTGGGCCTTTCATTAGCAGTGTACCATCGGTTGAATATATGAGGGAATGTGTTGCAAGAAGTGTTCCGCAGCAATGTAGTTATGGGTCTCCAGTTATTCCCACTAATAATTTTGTGTCACTTAGTGCACCAATACCAGTAAATTCATCAAATGTTCCCGCAGTGATTACATCTGGAGTGTGCAACCAAAATCAAGTATCACATTTGGGTCCATCAATGCTGAGTTCCAGTTGTCATTCAACATGGATGAACAGCAATATCATTAGCGCTAAAGCATGCGGGAATCGTCCTCTGGATACGAATCCTGGTGAAGTTTTCCCTATTTCTGGGACGATTTCAAGCCGTCGACGTGTTTCAGCAAGCGTCAATGCTTCGATGCCGTTTGTATCCAACTTCGTTCCTACTCATAGTAACGTATTAGCTTCCCAGTCAGCATCGGGATTTGTGAATCTCGGAAATCATCCGACAGGTGAACAGCAGCGTCAAACAGAAGGACAACAAACGACACAGACGATTGCCACCATGAGATGTGGACCTACGGCTGAGCAACTTGCTGCGAGACAAGTGATGCCACGAGAGCTTCCAAAATTCTAGAGAGACCCACAAGATTGGCCGCTTTTCTACAGTTCATTCTGTAACTCCACAGACGCATGCAGATTCAGTGATTCGGAGAATTTGGCGCGACTACAGCACAGTTTGAAGGGAATTCCATTAGAAGCAGTGCGAAGCCGATTGTTGATGCCACAGTCAGTGCCCTACGTAATGGATATCTTGCAGAGGTGGTATGGTCGACCTGAAATCCTGATTCTCTCTTCTGCAAAAGTTGCGTGCGGTTCCACCTCCGAAGTCCGACAATTTGCATTCCCAAATCACCTTTGGTCTAGCAGTGCAGAACGTTGTGGATCACATGTCCATAGCAAAACTTGTCGATCACCTGTGGAACCCGACCTTGCTGTACGAGTTAGTTGAGAAACTTCCGTCTCAGCTCAAAATGCAGTGGTCTTATTACAAAAGTAAGTGTCAACATGCCAACCTGACGACTTTCGGCGCCTTCATGGCCGAGTTGGTGGTAATGGCTTCAGACGTCACACTGCCAATGGATAGCCTCTCCATCGCCGATAAGGTCAACAGAAAGGAAAAGGAGAAACCGAAGCTGTACGTGCACTCAACGGAACAGCCCGAAAATAAGTCACTGTCCATAACGGAGAAGGACGGGCCGGAGTTAAAGGTGAAAACCTGCCTGTTCTGTGACAGGGTCAACCACCTGATAGCGGACTGCAGACAATTCAAGGCGCTCGATATCGATAGTAGGTGGAAGTTGGTGAAACAGAAAACTCTGTGCAGAAACTGCCTAGTACCGCACAGAAAATGGCCATGCCGTACCAAGAAAGAATGTGGCGTTGATGGGTGCAAAATATATCACCATAAACTTTTGCACTCTTCTAGAGCCCATAGTCCGGATAATCCAGTCAACGTCATCGGTAAACCAAAGGTCGTAGAGCACCAGAATCTCCACAGTTCCCTAGCGTATTCTCTTTTCCGATACCTGCCAGTGACAATCCACGGTAATGGTAAAGAAGTTAGGACATACGCCTTTCTGGATGATGGGTCCTCTTCAACGTTGATGGAATCCAGTATCGCATCGTCGTTAGGTATCCGTGGGCCAATCGATGCCTTTTCTTTGAGCTGGACTGGTAACATATCCAGAGAGGAAAGTGAATCCGAACGCGTCAGTGTAGTGGTAGCAGGAGAAGGCAAGAAGTTCAAACTTCACAATATGCGAACAGTCCAAGAGCTTCGCTTACCAGCACAAACGATGTCGTACAAAGATCTGAACAGCTCTTATCAACACCTAAAGGGTCTTCCAGTCCGCAGCTATACCGATGCAATTCCTGGGATCATCATTGGAATGGAGCATGTCCGACTTCTGACTTCGTTGCGCGTACGAGAGGGCAATGACAATGAACCAGTTGCTGCCAAAACGCGCCTTGGATGGTGCATCTTTGGAAAGCGATCAGACAGCAGTACTGCATTGGAACAGTTAAATCTACATCTAGATGGTGATACGGGAAATCGGCAACTGCATCACTGGTGCATGGCGGCTCTCTAGATTGGACCTGCACAAATTGGTGTTTACTTCACATGTTTTCATAATGCTTTGTGCAATGAACTACAAGGCCCTATTATGTACATAGACTCAAACATTTTATTAGGCAACTGACAAACTGATAATTTCATGTACCATCCATGAGTAACAATGAAAATAATCATCTATGAGTAACTTGGCAGAGCAGAAGGGTGTATACATAAGTCTTACAATTGCCATACAAAAACCTTTTGACGTGCTAAAAAGTATTTCGTAATTTTTAAAAAGGCCCGACTAGATTGTGAATTAGGATTTTAATAAAATTTTCCCTCTATGAACTCCTACAATGTTTTTTTGTTACAAAAATTAAAAAAAAATCATTTTGATACCATTAGCTAAAGCATGAGCCACGGCACAGAGTGAAGCACAGTGCATTACTCTTTATCACTGAAAAAGAAGTGCATGTTTGGCTTTCTGTCTCTCGCGCTGCTATGAAATCTCTTACTTGTTCGTTTTGTGCGATCTTCTGAAACAGGAGAACGCACACTTCAAATGGGTCTATTTTGCACTACTCAGTGTTTTTCGACAATCACTGTTGGTGAGTAACTCTCTGACCCTAGACAAGTCTACCATTATATCATTTAACTCCCTTCTGGCTTTTCTCACCTGAAGACCAACATTAATCGACTTAAGAAAATCATCCAAGACAGACTGACGGATCAAAGATACCAAAACATTTGCTAACCATCGTTGCTCACTCCCAACCCTACAAAGCATTCTAGAAGATGACTCAAATCCTTAAAAAAAGCCGAGACCCATCCCTCCTCTTTCCCCTCCTGATCAAAATACGTACCTATTACTAACACCTGTTGAAAAAGCCTTTATGGATTCCCTTAACCTAGGTCGTGCCATGGTGAGTCCGCACGAGTCCATCGCTCAGGAGACAATGTTTAGAGTCACTGAGTCACCCATAGTTGTTCCTGATGAGTCAAAAATATCTGCTGAGGAGTCAAAAATATCTGCTGAAAGCCGCAATTTTTCAGTGAAGTACTCAACCTTGAGTTGAAGAACTTAAGCATTGCCTTTTCTGTCCACCTGGCCGCGGTACTTCTACAAATGCTTTGGGCTTTGATACTTCCCGTCTCGTTGCAAGTTAGTTAAAGTTATCCTAATCCACAAGCCTGCCAATGATCCTACCAGTGCAAAAAGCAATCGCTCCTTCAACTTGTTTTACACCATCTCAAAGGTATTCGAGAAGCTGATCCTCAGCCGTTTGCAGGAGTTCTCGAGCCAGAATAATATATTCCGTTCAGGAGTAGTTCAGTTTTAAGAGCGGTTATCCCACAGTCCACCAGTTGTCAAGGATTACTAACATCTTAAGGTGGAAAAGGTCCCGTTTCAATAACTTCCATGGCCTTGTTGGACGTCGAGAAGGCGTGCGACAATGTCTGGCATAATGGTCTTTTGTTTAAGCTGCATCTATTCAACTTCCTGATCTTACTCGTGAAAATCATCGAAAACTACTTAGCGTATAAGCGATTCCAGATCCATTCTGATGCGTTCAATGTTGACGCTGGGGTCCCACAGGGGCGCCTCCTGCTCGTTTCGTACTGGGTGGTGATATTTTGTCAATATTCAACAAGGGTCAAGTGATTTGAACTCTGACACGTAAACTCCAGGAAGGCCTGGATGTTCTGTTCGGCTACTTCAACAGCTAGAAGTTAGTATCAATGCAGCAAAAAACACAGACCATTCTGTTGCCACACTCAAAATATATATGATGACCGCACTTATCTCCTTGAAGAGGGCGTAAAGTACCGGGTCCGCTGCCAGTCGTTTTCCTCCAGGACTTGAGTAGTTCGCGTCATCCATTATGAAAACCTTCAGCTGTTCTTTCTGGGCCTGTTGCTTAAAGAAGGCCGATCTCGATTGACTCTCCCGCATAATCATATTCATCTTGCCCAGGTTCAATCAACCTCTCGGCCGAAGGTGCGTTACGATGAGGCCACCTTGCCCTCAGTCTTTCTGTTCGGGTTCTGCTGCATTTGACGTTTGCGGAAATGTACGGGGGACCGGAACTGGCTTTCCGTTTGACGCGCTGGCCTTTTTTCAGAAGGGAGAGTATGTAGTGAATGCCGGATCGGGTATATCCGGCGGACACGAAGTGCGTCAAGATGTCCAACTTATTCGCTCCGGGGTGGAATTGACCTTACGGACAAATCATCGAGTGTAGTAACTTGACTCGCCAGGGCTGCTGCAAATCAACTGATGACGCCGTCATTTTTATTTACATAACAGGGTTGCTACGATTGGAGATGTATAGTTGGAACGCCTCCAAGAAGGCGTGTTATCGCATTAAAAGTCGCTCAAATCAATCCATTATTGCATACGTTCTCGACAATTTCACACTTCCGGTGTCGCAGCAATTATCTTGTCCGAAACAAAAAAAAATCTCTCCCCTGAACAATGCAATTTTCCCTGTGCCATAACTCAACTTCCTCCTCCTATTCCTACAATTCCTGACAACTGCAGCGGCCCGCAGATTAATATTCATGACAATCCTGATGCCGAGGTGCTGATAATAAATGAACGTTCGGAAAATAAATATTTTCACACTTGCCACGCCGTCGCACCTACGCTTCGAGACCTCCCCCCCCCCTCCGGGAGAAAGATCATCCTTGAGATTCAAAGATAGCACCGTTGCGAAATTTGTATGCGCCTACAAAGAAGCCAAAGTTTTCCCCGGCTTTCGGTCAAACTGCGGAGGTGGCAACTTTTTCGGCCCGGCAGTCTCCTCTTTGGTGGGAGATATTGCACAAGCACAAGTTTCCCCGTTGCCGTCGTTGGCGTCGCATGAAAAAGCGATACAACTGCCGGAACAGCACCATAACAGGATTAACTTTTCGCTAATGCATAATTATAGACCTCGGAAATAAGGTGGGAGCATGTGCGTCGGTGTGTGTGTATGTTGAAAAGTCAGACGTTCAACGGGATAGCCCTGTTGAAAATTAATTAAACATCGTTCTCCGGTTCAGCTGAATGGGTCTTTTTTCCTCGTGTGAATAGAGCCGTAAACATGCAGCAACTTTATCTTCTGGAAATTTATCTTGTTCTGAAAACAAAATTTATCGAACCCACTTGCACCAATAGAGACGGAATTCATACGAAAAGCAAACATCAAACCGCACTCAAAATTATCAAACAACCAAAACTGCACTAACTAGACCTCCGAGACAGGGGTGCAGAATAATTACGCATTCGGAAAAAACAACAACAACAACAATAACAAAGTTGCTGTTTGTCGCACTAAAAACCAGCTCCACAACGAAACGAGCTTACTCAGGGAAACTGTGGGAAAACTCACGATAAAAATTTCGCACAAGACAAACAATAGCACAGCAAAATAATTAGCAGTGATTTCCACGTCCTGCATTTATTTTCCAAACTCGTGATTTTGCGCCCGCGTCCGGAGGGAACTTTCCGTGTGTCAGGACTGACGGGTTGTGGCTGGAACAGCGCCGCCAGTGGGACAATGTATTTGCGTAACAATGCCGGCTTTTTCTGCAGGGAGGTACCGAGCTGCATCTCGTGTGTCAGAGCAATAAAAACAGGGCAGGAATTTTGCAGAAATGGTGGTTTTTCGGCGTTGTGTGTTTTTTTGTTATCCTGCGTAAACAAGTGCGAAACGAGATTGATGTGCTTCCTCACCGTAAATGAACGGGGACGGGGGGTTATAGGAAAATCATTAATATTTTTTGATAACTTCGAGTGTATGATCCTTGGTGGGCGTCACTAAAGGGTGTATGGAAATGTAGATACTATGAATTCGATACGTAAGTATATTTGAGCTTAAAAAAGTGCATTCGTATTACATTTGGCTATAAATATCAGTTCGTTTCTATCCATTAGTTCAGCTTATAGCAAAATTTCCCGACTTGAACTACGCAAACAAATTCGACTCAACTATTGTTCTGAAAAGAATGTAACCTACAATCAGATTGCAAAAAAGCAAATATACCATAATAACAATAAAAGTCACTTCACATTTTTCAGGCGACCTTTTTTTGCGCTGTGTGGCGCCACAAGTGAGAAACGTGCAGCTACTACACGCTAAATCTACACCTAGTTATGAACTATCCAGTTTTTGTTAACCCACACTGAGCGAACAAATCGAGGAGGAATTCATAGGAATATCGTATGAAAATTTGCCAGAAGATATTATTGCAATTGCATACGATTCTCTTATGGAAAGAAAATCCTGGGACGATCGTGCGAAGATTTTCCTCATAGAAAAAAAAACTGCAATCGGAATTCAAATCTCGGTATCCAGAGACAAGCCACGATACTATGCACACTTCATTGGTAATGTCAATTGAAAGTGTATAAGAAACATGTTTTTATCGACCAATGCAACAATAATCAGTTTGTACGATTTCGTATGAAATGAGTATTGGACTCTATACTCATGTGGTTCGACAGTGCCGATCGTATGAATATCGAACGGATAATTTCCTCAGTGTAGTGCTAAGCCTGTCCCACGTTATATTTCGGACAGCAAAACAACGTACGCATTATTCAAGAAAACCGATTGTTTGTTTCCACAAAAATAGACTAATATCTACATTAGAAACAGTGGATTTAGATGGCAATCCTTCTTTCTGTCAAATTCTCGAACTTTCTGAGATACAGGTTCCATACGGTATCCTTAGAAACGCCCACCGTGACGATTCTTCCTCTTCTCTTGAAATCATCGGTTTTGCTTTCTTCTAAGATTCGAAGAGTTTCCACTTAAGTAAAGCCCAGTTCTTCTCTATTGGGCGAAATTCTGGGCAGTTTGGTTGATTGGGTGTTTTAACACGTATTTGACGTATTTCGAGAGTCGTGGTTTCTGATAAACGGTAGCAAAGACATTCTTTTTCGTTACATATTTTAATTGATAGTGCCGGAAGAGACGAAACTAGTTGTTTTTCAAACACAACACCATATGGCTTGCGAAATCAAATACTTCTTCAATTTTTGTACGTATAATTTTGACATCCCAACTTGGCAAGCCACATTTCATACAGAAAGATTAGGACTTTTCTTAATAATGGCTACCGCGACGCATGCCTCCATGGACCAACCGGCTCGTATGACAAAACATGCGAAAACTGCTAACTAGACTTAACAGACGTGCCTTTGAAAGCCAATGGTCAAACCAAAAACGGACCCCAGCAATCCAGCCCCGTTGCACAGTGGGTAAAATGGGGCGAAATAAACTATTTATTGACCTCTGAACAGCATGGAATTGGCACCATTCGATTTCTGAGCGTTTTTCACAAAAGATATGTCCTTTTCAAGCGAAAACTACAGCGGCAATTGTAGTTATCGGAGTAAAAACTGAACGAACACACCGAATTAGGGTGAAATGGGGCAAAATGAGCCACTTCCAATGCTCTGCACAAGATGAAATTGGTGGCAATCAATTTATTGGTGTTTTATCCTATAGAAAAACATCAGTTCATGTACAATACCAGCGGATTTGAAATAGATCCGATTGCAGCTTCAATTATGCCCACTGTGCGTTGTTTCCAAACACTTTTGGGCCGAGTAATAACTGCTTACTGGTGGGAGGAGCAAAAACGAACACATGTCACGCATTTGTGGACTGTCCTTCGAGCAAGATCTCTGCCACAAATTGGCCAGAGGCGCTGTCGGATGGTTGCCAATAATTGTGTTGGTCCCGCATTTAAGGTTTGTTAGTGGATGGAATTGGCTATTAACTTCGAAAGATGGTGGTCGGCTGGTCGACCAATCGACTTCAAAGAGCCACGTGATTGCGCTAATCATCCGTTAAGTCGGATTAAGCCGGTGTCGACCCACACATTAATATTTTAGTGATGATTTTAAATTAGCTATTCGAAGTGCCAGCGATTCATGATTGATCTTTTCCATAATACGCAATTCTTGCTGGAAGTTTGTGCCTTGGAAAACTTGGATGAGAGCTTTCAGAGTGGTATCGTATGTAGTGTAACATAATACGTAACATAACCCATTTCAATATTTAACATGCAACTTGACTCATAATCATAAATTCAACGAAGACCTTTTTTCTAGACCCATCAAGTTGACATTCAACGGTCACACCAGAAAACAAACACCAAATATAAAACATCAGTAACTTCCGTGCTTATGTCATCAAACGTCCAAATAATTGCAACCATATGTTTTCCGACCCAGGCCCAGAATGCTTACAAATAAACGCATTCATGGTGACCCGGAAAACAACAGACCCAAATTCTTTTGTTATTTCTTTTCGGCAACCTTCGTCTATGTACTACGACGAATGGAACGCCATAACGAATCACCAACACATGTCACAAATTGTAGTGATTGGTTCACTACATTTGGAGACCAGAAAGGTTAACGCCCATAGACTAAGTACCAAGTGTAGAAATAAGCATTCTAGATTTAAGAGACTGAAATAAAAATGATTACTTACCATTACGCGAACCTGATCGCAAGCTCTTTTCCAGTACAAGTATGACAGCCGGAATAAGCTTCCACACGTATTCTACTGTTGTAATTGATCCTGCTCTACGGGTATGCTTTGGCAGCTGACAGTTCTTTACGAAACGTAGATAGTGCGAAGCTTCCTTGAGCAGATGTGAAAGCTTCGAGTCACTATGGATAAGCGAATCATCGTATGCGACGCCCACGAGTGCAACTGTGTCCGCTGTTCCGTAGTTTGCGGTTGAATAGCAGCAGGTGATAGTGGGATTATCGGAACTAGCCATGAATCCTTCAACAAATAGGATGGTGGTTGAGGTATTTTAATATCTAATTTAATCAACATCTTGGTATTCGTAGTACATACTTCAGGTATTATTTGTGGTATTTTACCTCATAATCTGACCTCATGGATACATTACTCAGGTGTCCAAGTATTATCTTCACTATACCTGATTTAGGTATCATTGACCGTTTTCTCCTGCTCCTGCAGTACTCAAATTTTTTGTATGATCTTTGCGCATTTGTTGTAGTTAGTTATGTAATTTGTGAAAAGTTTTTTTTTGTGATGGAATTTAGTTTAAGTGCAAAATTAAGGCCAAAAGTAAACAGAACGAAAGTAATACCATCGATTCTCAAAGGAACAATTGAGTTTATTTTTTTGGCCGAAAGATAAATTATTGAAAACTGTCCACATTTTGATAGGATTGCTGTGTAGGTATTAGAAATCTCGAAACATGAAGAGAGATTTAAAAGGCTGCGTTTAGAAGTTCCGAATTATGAAATAGCAAATCAGATGGCTCATCTCGAAGCTTTCAATATCGAGTATTAAATCTACATTCCCTCGCAAGATGTGAAAATATAAAGAGATGTCTTCAATGCAAGTCTAGCTTTTGAAGGACTTGAATCGAGCTTAAGAACTCTCAAGTCACTCGTGAGCTTGTTCTTGGACAAGGATGTATCTCAACTTTATTCAACAGCGTTGCAAGCCAAAAAAAATATCAGCGAATCCCACACCCAGAAGTTCCGACTGAAAAAAAAAATCCAGATTCAGAAACGGGCAGACTTATGTAGAAATACGAAGTTTGCAACAGTTATTCAAGTTAAATATTAATTTTCGATTTTGTCAGCTGAGGAGTCAAACTCTGACTTATCTGATTGAGGTGAATCTGCAGGTGGTGGTACTTGCACCTAGTGGTAGTGTATTGTTGATAATCGTACTGAGTTTATTCTTAGTGTCTTGCTATGAGTTGTCAAATTTGAAAGAAACGTTTGTATTGAGTTATCTCAAATTATAATATTTTGCCCACTGTGTATTCACAAAACATTGCGATGATGTGAGCGGATTAGATATATAGCATTTTTTTTTATTGTCGTCAATCAAAGTAGACCATCGATGCAATCATAAAATTATGTGATATCTTTAATGTGAAATGCGTACATTCCATAATTATACATAATAAAATTTTGATAACGTTCGTGTCGAGTGCTTCATTTAATTATTTAAGTAGGTGTTTTTATCTTGCCTCCTGAGACGACGGAACGCAGCTTGCACTGGTCTAATATTTATTTATCGTCAATCATGTTGTCGTTATCTGTTTTCGTTTCTATTAGGTACATTTATTTTCTTGAACGCTGATTCACATTTACATTATACTTAAAAGTAGTTGCATGTACAAATTAATTAAAATAATATTTTATCCAAGTCACTCATTACGTGCCGAAAGTATTGTTTCAATTTTGTTTTCAGACATGGTGAAGTCTATACTGTTGCAGTGTTTATTTTAAATTACCATCATATGGTTTATTGGCCCGAATATTGCATAGTTTGTACGAAAATAATTAGTTGCAAATAATTGTCGAAGTCGTTAATGCCGTGTTGATGAAATTTCCAAAGCATCAATTCTCCGTGAGAAGATATTTATCATTGTCATTATCATTATGATATTAAGATCATTATCATTATCATTCATTACTTGCGGAGTGCGCAAAACAAAAATTGTTTTGTACCGACTCTATTCTTTCTTCATGTGTGATTGAAAAGGGTGACCAGACTATACTGCATTATTCTAGTATTGTCTAGTCTTTTATAAAGTCTTGCATGTATTACCTCTGTTTATAGTTGTGTTGTAATGCTCAATTGATGTAAGTTTCGAGTCTAAATAACACCTACATCTCGAACTTTTTACATCTCTCTACATTTTGATTGCCTAAAGTAACTGCAAATTGAACATGTTTCGTTTTCTAGGAGATCGGGTTGAATTTTTTAACATTTAGTTGTAGCAGGCTTTGGTACATCAAGTATGGAATAAGGAGGATATCAGTTTTGAATGTGTTGATGTCGTTAGCACTTTTTTATTTCCAAATAAAGTTTGACGTCTTCAGCGTAAATTTTAAATTTTAGTTCCTTAAGAATATATGATAAGTCGTTAGCAAATAAAATGAATAAAAGTGATCCTAAATGAGAGCCTTGTGGGACTCCCGAATTGGCATGAATAGAGATTGAATGCTTTCTTTTAAATTTTACAATTGAATCACGGTTGATCAGGTATGATATAAACCATTTGAGGAATTTTTGGCTTTATTTTTATTTTTTGCAATTTAAAAAGAAGAAAGGATATTTCCACACGATCGAACGTTTGCTAAAATCTGTTTACAAAACTTCAACATGGTTTCCGTTATCCATTGCTTCCTTAGAATAATTAATGAACTCGAGTAAATTTGTGGTAGTTGAGCGGCCATTGAAAAGCCATGCATGATAAGTAGTTATTCTACTTTTCCTTGATTATTTTTTTTCACAATCGCCTCAAAAAGTTTAGGAATGCAAGATATAAGGGTTATACCACGGTAAAAATGAACGTCAGATTTTTACCAGAATTAAAAATAGGCACTAGAAATGATGTACAAGAAGATGTTCGCTCATCACCCTGAGGCACCAAGAGTGGACAGAAATGTTTGCTAGAATGAAAGATATGAAGAGAAAGTGTGCGGAACTTTCACGTCAGTGTACGATGAAGGTGGAAATCAAATAGAGTATGGAAAATTGAGCTCAAAGAGCATGGATAAAGTCTAATTGAACCAAGGACGTTACCTTTGCTAGAAATAAGTTTTTCCAATATTGGGGAAATTTTTCAGATTTCAGTGACATATTTAAACCCCAAAATAATCGAGAAGTAAGCTCTGTAGCTAAAGTCTTCATAAACAGAGATTGCACCATCAGCTTTTGAGCGCTGAATACATCTAAATGTCTAACCCCTCAAAAATTTCATCCCACATTGGTTGACTGAAGGGGTGATTCAAAAATGACGTCCACTCTTTAGGGGGAGGAAGTATCAAATTTGTGACAATATGTGACAGGGGGGAGGGGGTTATCAAAATGTGACATCCAACAATTTTGCATTTGGTAATCTAAATTTGTCAGCGTTAATACGAAAACAAAGGCGTCTAAAAGTTTTGGGTGTACGGTAAATGAAAATACACATTTTACTTAGTTGTGTGAGTGCATAAAATTTATTTACTGTTCTTATCGTCAATGAGCACGAACCGCATGAGCTGTGCTTCATTCTGAAACTTCGTCGAAGTTTGATTTTGTTGAAAATCCTATTGTGTTGTATTTTGTCGTGCATACCCGCTGTGTAATTAACAAGCCAACCGTGGTGTGTGAATACTGGCAAGATATAAAAACGAATCCTATTGTGAAGAACTTTTCAAATCGAAAATCAGCACCTTGAAAACGGAAGCTTCGAAACCGAAAGATATACTAAAGGTTTTTAAGCCAGCAGACCTTCTGTTGCGTATGTTTTTCGTCTAATGTAACTGTATATTCTTCAATATTTGTGCTGAACTGTAGATATCAACTTTAAGTTAACATTATTTTAAATAAATTCAACTTTTACTTGCAATTTTAATGTGTCTTAATTGATAATAGAATTTAAGCTATCTGATCTAAATTTTAAAGTATTCATAGTGTTACTTTGTGGTCGCTTTTATTCGCTAGAGGTATTGTGTAGACAGACAATCGAAACAACTGTCAAAGTAATGTGGTAGCGTTAGTGCTCCAGGCGGTTGATTTCAAATCGACCCAGTTGGCTTTGGGATGGTACTGAACGACCTGGCCTCTGTCGCTGACAATGACCCATTAGCTTCTACACAGTGGTAATTCCCACCATTTTGACCACTTTTGGTCAATCTTTTAAAAAATTTGGATGTCGTCCGCTGGTTTTATGAATTTTCGAAGCTTTGCTTTGGTTAAAGCCAAAAGTCTCGATTGGCCGTGACTCCGTGCAGTTCGGCGGATTCATGTCTTTCGGCACGAAACATACATTTTGACTTTTGTACCATTCTACTTGACTTTCGTGCTGCCTGATCATCAGCAATAATCGCTTCTGGAGACATTCCTCAACGTATTTCTGGGTGTTCATCGTCTCCGTTGTGATGTACGGACTAGATGTCTTACCACACTCGCATATTGCCTGCTAAACCATAACCTTCTTTCCGAATTTTTCGGTAAAAATTGCCTTCTCCGTTTTAGGATGTCTTTGTCTTCGCTTACAGTACAGAATTGTGGTCCAGGAAGCGTTTTGTAATCTAGTTTCACATCGTCCATTGTTATACAACCAGGATTTCTACACAATAACGAATCGTAGAGTTTGCGGGCCCGTAGTTTCACGGACGTGGCCTGTTTTGAGGTTTCTTTTGGGTTTTTCTGCTTTCTGTATGTTTTTTAGCCCAAGTCTTTCTTTGGCACGCATGACGTTACTCGACGAGGTCCCTAGTTTTTTCGCAACATCGAGCGGAAGTCGCTGGTTTTCGCTTGTAGCCATCCCAGATCTTTTTATCGATATCCGGACTAACAGGACCGGATTTCCGACCACTCTTTGGCGCATCTTCAAACGTACACTGTTCTCTATATTTTCGATCCGCAGATCGTACAGCTCCGACGCTTATACTCTCTTCTTTGGCCAATTTTCTTAAGGAGAGTCCGCTCACAGTTCACCATTTGTGCACGATACTTTTCGGTGTTCCGAGTAAGACCGCGCATTTTGATAGGTAACACAAAACTGAGCACTTTTTATGCTTTGTCATTCAGAAATGAGCAAACAAAGGACGCAGCCAAAACATGTTGAAATATTTCATTATATTCAAAATGACCGTTTAAATAAGGTGTGCTTATACCACAGCCATTCAAGCTTGAATCTCGACTTGTGTAAATTTCCGCAACCGTCAATTTGAAAGGAATCGCTAAATCTAGAGAAAATCGTCAAATGGTCGAAAGTAACATTTGTAAACAATGACTTAAAACTGAAATTTCCTGGAAATACCAGGTTCCTAACATCTACATCCACTACCAACTGGAGGGTAATAACTCCTTGTATCTATTTCTGGTGCTATTTTGTTGGTGGGATCAAGCACCAAATGTTACTTTCGACCTTTTGACTATTTTGTCTAGAAATGTCAATAAGCATTTAACAAAAAGCAAATCTGTCAGTTTTGTAGACGATATGTGGCATATAATTGCACGTCAAAACATCGTGTCAATATCGGGTGGCATGTGGCGAAAGACCGAGTGATATTTTGACATGCTAGCAGATGCCGCAACTTCACCACATCAGTAGGCACCTCGACCAAGTGAACTACGTAGCGTTAGTGAAGCAACAGTTGCTTACGCTAGCGCTTGCTGGTGATTTGAAAATTTACACAAAGTTATCGATTAATTTTGCTCTTGCTTAAACGTCTGTCTGTGCTTATACTTTCTGGAATAATCGTTAGTTGCTGAAGACGTTGGTTGATCTTGGTCAGCATGGAGCGTCAGCTGTGCAGAGAAGGTGAGGCTATGAATTTGGAGTAACATGTACATTTTTTATAGAAAAAAATCAGCATTGTTAAAAATAAATACGTACGCGAACAATCTTTTCAGTTAGCATATTCTATTTTGAAAGTAACAAAAATATTATAAATCTTGAAATCTTGATTTTATAGAATATGGGACAGTGCTTAAGGTTGCGGTCAGGAAGAACCTGCTACTTTAAAAAAGTTTATAATTAAGGAATCGAAAAGTGCTTGAAATTTTCTTGGCAATAAAAAATATGATCTAGACTAAGTGTTGCACACAATTTTAACGTTGAGAGAAACTGTCGAGAACTTTGAATAAAACACCATCCTTTGCGAAAAAAAATCAATCAATTTATTATCAACAAGAAATTATGATTTCAGTCCTGTATGGAAATTTCAAAATAGGGTAAAATTATGAAATTCGATAACTGATCGTCTAAGGAAAACATTCTTGTGGTGGAAAGTGCTTTAAATTATCTCAGCAAACTGAAAAATTATGAAATTGCAAATTTTTACACAAAAATTTCTAGGGCTCAGGAAAATCGAAAAATAACATCGTCTATACCAAAATTGCCCACAAAATTGAAATATTGATTTTTTGAAACCCATGTCAAAGGTGCGATCATTTTTTGATCTCCCAGTATAAAATATCAGTAGAATTTCCTAGACTGTTCAATGTAACTCACGAAAATCCTCGATATATTTCAAAAACAAAAAACTCACCGCTTTCAAATTTTATTGTTCTAAATATCAAATTTTGCAATCAAAAACAATTATTTCTGTTGGAATATTCATGATTTCATTTCTTTTTCGCTTTCTGATCATATTCTTTTTCGGACTTTTGAGTAATTTCAAGATTTTTCAGAACTTTTTTCTACGAGGCATGATGTTTTGCGCGTCTTCTCTACAAGAAAAATTATGTATGTTTCCATATAATTTTCCATATCTCGAGATCAACATCCAATATCGATATATCAAAATTTGCAATCGCATAAAAGTTGGTTTGATGTTTTTCGCCATACAAACGGTGTTTTTCTGATTGTTCCGAACAATTTTCCTGAACCGTGAAATAATGTTGTGTAAAATATCTTTCCTGAATATTGATTAGAAAATTTCAAGCACTTTTTAAAACTCAATTGATGTTTTACAAAGTTTGCACTGAAACTTAAATTATTCACCAGAGCTGAACTGAGATCAGTCAATGGTGTTTAAGTGAGATTTTGCCCGATTATGCGGTAACTTTTGCTCAAAAATCTGTTACTTATGCACAAAAGTGAGGAAAAAACACCGGTTTCCACATTAGACCCAGGGTTATCTCATACATAGATGTGTAAGTGCATGAGTGTGGTTCATGAGTTATGAATTTTTAAAGTAAGTATTATTGGAAAATCTAAAAATGATATAAACTCAACTAAAACTCCCCATTTCTTAAATTTTATCCATTGTAATCTAATTGGTTCGATGGTTGTAAAGATGTTAATGTAGCCACTCATACCGATGTGGTCTAGAGAAAAATCTACGAATCACCATATTTTAATAAAGCTTTGTTTTTGAATCTTCAAAAACTATCACAACTTTAATATTTATCAAGAGTAATAAAAATATACAATGAAATTATTAATTGAATAGGCATTTCTGAATCATAATCAGTCAAGTTTTTCTTCTACTTTTTAACTAAGATTATTTTAAATTCAAAACTAAAATGTTTCTTAAGTGAGTGCAGTTTAAAAAAATATTTAAAAAACTACGTTTTATGCAGAAGAAAAAATGTCGAACAAATATCTTGACTTATCTCTGCCAGTTATTTCCATCAAAACACACTTCCCTTATCCGTGGACAGAAGAACTTTACACATGTAAATGATTCAATTTGAACTAAAATACACGTTATTATTGAAATCGATAAAACCAATATGCATATATTCTTTTTCGAAGTGTGACGTCCAATGGGGGGGGGTAATCATATTTGTGACAAAGTGTGACAGAGGGGGAGGGGTTGAAAAACCTGAAATTTGATGGACGTCATTTTTGAATCACCCCCACCTTTTTTGTGCGCAAAAAAGTGCTGAAAAAAACTGAACCGAAAGCTCTTCAGCGTTCGATGCGGAATGATTAGATTCTATTTTGGTAACAATAACTCTTATTGTCATCCTATCGTTGTGAACAATACTATTTATCGTAAATACTATAGATTTTATTGTATGGTTACAATATATTCAATTGTAAATCTATGAGAATTTTTTATTCGGGTTGTCATACAGAAAAGTCGGGTTGTTTTCATTGCCTGGGCAGAACATCAAGTGCAATACTCATGTACAACAAATTAAGTGTTCAGTTTACCCTCACTGAAAGTATGATTAATTTAATATATTATGTCACATGAACAATTTTTTGCTGTCAATTTTAATATTTTAACCGTCAAAACAACCAAAACTAAAGAAACTTGAGGATCAACAGCATCACAACATCATATTCATATTCAATTTTTAAAATCTGGTTCTGATTCAAATTCGATAAAAATGCAGTTGGGACTGGTTTGCAATTACCGGCAGCAAGCGCACAAACCATATTTACACAATTCACTACATACAAAAAATATTCACATAATCAGTGGAAAATATCCACTAGAAACTCACTTAACTTTCAAGAAGTGGAGAATGCTTTGCAAAATCAAGTGAACCTTATGTGTCCAGTGAAATGTAAATGATTAGACAAGTAGAATTTCTAATTCTATGTGATATTCATGTACAAGTCACTTGTTTTAGTTTTGGAAAAGATACCTTCATGTGTTTCAAGTACAAGCTAAGTGAAATATTTTCTCAGTGTACCTAACGGATTTAAACATTTAAAAATGTATGTTTTCGATACACAACTAAACAAAAATCATCCGAAACCGTACCACCCCAAGCTTTGGATGGATCAACATTGGCGTAACTACTGGGGGTGCCTGAGGGCCAGGCCCCGTCCAGAAATTCTGTAGCCAGGATTTAATTTAGGCGGGGTATGGCAACAAAAAGCCGCCAGAATCATTTTCCGGAATGCATTTCCCAGAGCCCATTTTTCAAAAGCCATGTTCAAGAGGCCACTCCCGGAATGAATAATTTTTCAAAACGGATCTCTGTCCTCGTTTTTCGGAAAATGCTTTACTGGAAATCATTTTCCAGGGGCCTTTCCCAAAGGTCATTTCCCGGGAACAATTTTCCAGAATGACTAATTTTTCAGAGCGGATATCTGTCCTTCTTTTTTCAGGAAATTGATTGTTTTTCGGGAACTATTTTTCTGATGCTATTTCCCAGACGCCATTTCCAGGAATCCTTTTC
>JASCZW010014364.1:0-23123 GCA_034211315.2 Aedes japonicus
GCTGGTTGTTAATCGTTAAGGCCTGTGCGCGTCTTTGTTAACGTCTTATATGAAAATGTATATTGTAAACAGTAGCGAAACTGGCGATAGATGTTAAGGATTATCAACCCTAATTATGTATAATGGTTCACGAGTTATATATAATTGACCGTTTCCTGCGATATTTAGTCCGAAAATTTACAATGACATTAATTTGTAAATAACTTTGCGCAGTGGCGATATCGTAACCAATGAGGTACAACCGAGGTGCGATTATTGCTAGTTGAAAACTAATTAATTTGTAAAAATATAACAATGAAATTTCACAACATTATATTCCATGTATAGATTGATAGAACTAGGCATGATACACCGCAGGAATCGAGTATTTTTTAAGCAATTTTTATAACAAATTTCTTATATACACATTCGTTTGCTTAAAATACAACTAGTGAAGATGTTGGAAAAATCATCATCTCTTAGGTGTAGGTTCTGACAACTGATAAAATTGTTCTACAATCCAAAAAAAAAAAGAAAAACTGACGGCACAGCTCCATAAATTCAAGTTGCGTAAACGCCCTTTGGAAAATATTATATATTATATTCTAAGTAAAACATTGCATACAACTTCATTTAACTGTGCCAAATGCTTGCTTGCAAAATTTTTGTAAATATTTTTTCATTAACTTTTCTTCTTCTTCTTTCTTGGCGTTTCAAGCTTATTGCTTTCTCAATTAGCTTATTGCTTGCTCTCAACTAAGTGTTCGAAATGTACTTTCACAGTTATTAACTAAGAGCTTTCGATGCCAAGTACCATTTTTGCATTAGTATCTCAAGTAACATTGCCAAAACCATCCAGTTTTATTAAGTTTTATTAAAGTCTTATGATAGCCACTGGAAATCAATTTGGTTTAATTATGGTATCAAGAGGTGCCAATAGGTTTCAACTACTAGTCAGGTTTATGAAAACCTTCACAGCTTCTTTGCAACGATCTTAAAACCTTGTCTTCTTAAGTTCTTTTTGCTCCTATCAAAGGTTTTATTTTGACTATATGAACTCGTAGAATGCTGTTTTGAAATGCCGTTTTAGAACTCATTCAAATTATCTTAATATGGTCAGTTGAAAAGGCATTTTGCCAGCAGTAAATGCAATTAATGGTAAATTGGCATTGAGGAAAGTCATTAAATGACATTAAATAGCCATTGCGAAGATAATTTGGCTTTTTGCCAAATCAGTGATTTTTTGCAATCGCCATATTGAAATATATAAAATAACTAAAATGTGGAAAGATAAATACACCAAATTTTATATGTAATTCAAATGAACTGTAGATCAGAGTCCAATTTTGGCATTCTTATAGATAACCTTATTGAATTCCATAAATTTTCAGTAAATTCATGAATAATTTATCGAATATATTTGTTTCAATTTTGTATTTGTAGATGTTAACTCGCATTAATTCCGAGGCGCATTTATTTTTGGCTCTTATCGTGCCAATATTCACCATAAAATTAAATGCGTATATGATTTGGAGCATGAAGAAACTCATTTTGTTTTGGATATTTTGCTATCAAACCCAATTTCCCGCAACGCTAGAACTTTTTATCCTAGATATTATTTATTGCTTGATGATTCAGAAGAGCAGAGAATTGAACATAGCAGAACAACAAAAACCAACCCCGATACCGTGAAATTTGACAGCTGTGGCCATTTGGCCCTATGCTGGTTTTGATGCCAGCCAATAGGTTTGATGAAGGTTTTCAAGTGATTATAACATCTTTCACTAGAACATTTTCAAAATCTGTATGGTCTAGTAAAGATTTTATTAATTTGTTTTAACAACCGTCTATAGAATGGGCCACTTTGATAACATGTCGGCTTTAAAGATGCAAAGAGGAGGTGTTGTAGGACGAAACAGGAGTGCTATTCGGCTGGAATAAAACTAAAATTGTTACTTGGGATGATTGTGTGGCAAGTACAATCAAACTCTATATGTCCAGAGAGTCGAGAAATTTTCCTTAGAAAATTTGAAACCTCAAAGTATTTTGAGCCGATCTGGAGTCATAATATTTTGAAAAAAGTGCGTATTTATTAGTTTTTTATTGGTTAATTATCCTTGCCTGCTTAATCTTACCTATACCTTAAAATAAATATTCTGGATGATTTTTTTGGAATCTATAAAAAAATTCAGATAAAAATTCTGTTGATGAAAGGTAGTGTTGCCAAGTATACTTTATCTTCATTACTTAATTTAAAAGCAATGTCCATGCTTTTTTATGGAAGCATGCATTATTTTTAATTCAGTATTTCATTTGCTCTGGTAAAAATGAGCATCTGTCGCCTGACTTAGCATCATATGCAGCAATTACATTTTTAATAATAATAGGTTACGCCGTTTTTGAGCTGGAAATTATAACTAGTAAAGCTTTGGATTGGATAAGCTTGATAAAACGTTTGCATTTTTGATAGACGAAAAGTTAAACAACCAACTTGCTAGAGACGAACATTTTCGATTTCTAAACTTTCGATGCCTTCACTTGCAACTAAATGAATGAGTATTTAATAGAACTGGCGTTAAGGAATGAGTTTTGTTAAAATATTTTCGTTTGCGAATGTGTGTAATTTCTGTAAAATAAAACGTAGGTGTGTGTGTTTTAAATTCAACCCTTGGATCATTAGCACCATGGTTTTCTTTCTGTGTAGAAGCATATCATTGACCACGCATTTATCTTCAAACTACGCCCTGTCCTGTCAGTGTGAACATAATTTTCTATTGCATAGCCTTAGATTAACTTCTTGTGCATAATCTAGCACTAAAAGTAACTGAAACATCCCCCATTATTGATAAAGAAGGGGTTCAAGTTCCCGAAAATACCCTTTTTGTGTTTTATCTGGCTTGAAAATTCTCATGTTTTGTGGAAATTTTTGTTTTGTTTCATTTGCATGCGAGCACCCTCCTCCCCTCCAGAGAAGGGTGGTGTCTCGAACCACCATAGAAAAAAATCCTGCCTCTAAAAACCCCCACATGCCAAATTTGGTTGAATTTGCTTGATTAGTTCTCGAGTTATACAGAAATTTGTAACTAGAAAATGAAAAGTAAGATTAGTAATTACCATTTAGTTCCAACTACCTTTATTGCTCATCTTGACAGATACGCTTATTTTCGTCAACAATGTCAGTCGAGTATTAGTACACGACACTGTAGAAGTCTGCACATTGTAGACGAAATACGCGTATCAGTCAAGATAAGCAATAAAGGTAGTTGAAATTAAATGTAAATTACTAATCTTTTGTCTCATTTTCTAGTTGAAGATATTCCACTGAACAGCTCACATATGGAATATGTGATATTTCGTTAGGGTGGCCCACTTATTTTTCAAAAGAGGGGTCCGTTTTGTCGAAAATAAAAAAGAAAATAAAAAAAATTGAATGGGATATTGCAAGCAATATTATTTATACACCATTATCATTATCTAAGGACATTTCCTATTCATGATTCATGGTATTTTATTACGGTTTGCGCACATTTATTCCATTATGGTGGATTTTGAATTTTTTTTTGAAAATTTGAAAGGAATAGTGAAGACAATAGTATTTACACTCCTCCTTTGTCATCGTAGATCATTGTCAGCCAGTAAAATGTGATAATCCGTTAGGGTGCCCCACTTATTTTCCATGCGAGTGATCCCATTTGTCGAAAACTTAAAAACAAAAACCAAAAAATTAGAACTTGAATGGGATATTAAGGACATATGTATTTAAACATCTCCTATACCATCGTAGGGCACGGCTAAGATATAGTTTGTGATATTTCATAAAGACGATTTCCTCATTTTGCATTAGGGTGACCCTCTAAGTGGGAAATTTGAAATGAAAAATTGGCAACACTTCAATATTTTCATTAATGATGTATTTTGAATTGCCAAGACAGAACGTACCTGTTGGCATAAGCCAGTACGCGCGTCTCTCATCGTAGTGTCTACATCAGCGAACGTGACAGAACGGATGATGGTGGAGTGACAGGTATACGAACTGTCACTGGGTGAGTTAAATCACAACAATTGATAAATCCTACGAAGTGCGTGCAAACTTACGCTAATTATAAATTTTCCTTCGTTTTGCTATATATATATTCTTAATTATAGTGCTAAAAGTTATTCCTATCTTATTCCTATCTAAGTGCCTAAAAGTTGTATACGAAATTCGGTAAGATTTGTCTTTAAAAAAGATGAAAAATTAAATTAAATAGCTTAATACTCTAAGTATAGGTAACCTTCGATTTGGCCTTCCATGCACTGCTCTAGTCTTGCCCGAGCTGTTTGTTAACCATCAAAACCGGTAAGATAACTTATGAAAACTCGAACATTGAACACTGAACATAACAGCATCATTCGTACAAATAGGACTTTTCACCAAATCTATCCGCTACAATACAAAGGGAACTAAACGTAAGTAATTAAAACGATTGAAACAGCAAGTATAAGAAGATTTAAATATGCTCCCAGAGCAATGTAAACCCTTGAAGTACCATCCAACTAATAATTACATTGTATAATTTATAATTTATGGAAATAGGAAATAGGAAAATTATATTCTCATTACGACCGGACTACGCCTTTATTATTTTGCTTCCGGTTGAGAATAATAGTTTTGGAAATCTCCCGCCCGTTGGATTAAATCCAACAGTACCAATACGATAACGTACAACAATCGTAATCAAAATATTGATGAAAATAAAATATATTTTTTCGTAACCAAATTATGACAATAGCTTGATACTGGGATAGGCGACAAGGAAGTGCAACACAAGTTTTTTGTACATGTTTTCTTCATTTCCGAGTAATAGAAGTACGTTGCTATCTGCTTGCTGCGGTACATGCGCTTCGATCGTGATAGAAAAAAGTACGTTCATATATAAAACTAACACAACTTTACTTGGAAGAAATTTTCTCAGTTTGTAGATTGGTTGGAACATTACAGGTTTCCTTTCTATTATAATGTTAACATTTCATCTGTAATATTTCATTGGGGTGGTTTCCTTTTTTTTTGTAAAATAATTTAAAAGAAATCCAGCAAAATCTTTCGTAAAGTTTGAAGCCATGATTTCCCATTCCTCAGTAGATTCAACATCCGACCATGTTTTCGCCAAGACTTTAGCGTTCACAATATGCCGTGTCACCAGGTGGTGTCATAAGCCTCCGACAGGTCCAAGGACTTATCAGGCAGGCTATCAGGCAGTGCTCGTCGGTAGTAGGCAGCAACCGTTCAAGCTCGGCAAAATACGTGTCGGTGCCGCGTCCTGCACGAAAAGCGTGCTGTCGCTTATCGAGTCGTCCACTTGACTCTAGCTCGGTGATTAGCCGCCGAATAAAGATGCGCTCGAGGAGCTTCGCCAAGCAGCTGGTGAGTGATATCCGTCAGAAGGCATTCGGTGCGGATTTGTGGCAGTTCGGCTTCGGTATTGGTACGACAATGGCATTCCGCTAGCTGGTGGGAAACTAGCCACTGCGTCAGATATCGTTCAGCAGCTTCAAGAGTGTCGTTTTCACAGAAAGCAATGGATACCCGATCAAATCTAGGCCTATTGAGGCGCCTCGCCATTTGTCGAGGGCCCACAGAAGTTCGTTCATGGTGATGTTGATGTTGCATCATCGTTGTTGTGCAAGAAATCTATGGACCCTCGTTCAGTTGCCGCTTTTGCTATATGGAATGGAGGGTAGCTGGAAGTCGCCGAATTTTCGCAGTAAACGTTCGCCAGTTCTTCTGCCACTTCTTCGGAGTCGTCAGTGAACCCTTCCACTTTCTTGAGGATTACCGGGTGCTTTTGCGGGTTGGCACGCAAAGTGTTCACCGTCCACCATAATTCGGTAGAATTACAATTAAAAAAAAAACAAGAAACTCGAATTCTCCGACAACTCCTGTGCCATGCTGGGCCCATAAATGACTCCTTCTGTCTTGCTGAAATAGGAAATGTAGGATTATAAACAATGTTAGTTTTTGAATCAGTTCCCTGGATGAAAAAGAAAATGATTTTGCAGAATCCGTCGTACATGATCCTTTCTAAAACAATAACGCCAACAACCACCCCATCTTCTCAAACACACAACGCGAGTAAGATAGATTAAAACTTACAACGATGCACATATGCGAAGCTGAAAATAGCATTATAAAAATTCTGCGAAGGAATACTTTAATACAAAATGACAACAACAATTACCTCTGCAATATCTGGATGTTGAAGATTCTTGTCCTGTCGCAACTGCAGACGGACCTGCATTGTCACAGCCACCAGAAAGAAGAAAAAAAAACAATTTAAAACCACTACACAACACCTAGGAACTCCATGGATGATCCGAAACCATACACCATACAAAAAACACCACCACCCCTCGTGACATTGTGTTGGTGGGGGTGCCACTTTATGTATATCCAACGCGACACAGCGCTTTTCACTCAGCCGCTGGATGCCAAGGCAGACGCTGATTGATCCGCACCTCCTTGGGGGACAGACGCTCGACATCACATCCTCAATCTATCTGTAGTCAAAAAGACAACAGTGCCCAGGCTGCACTGCCAGCCAAGTACGCAACCCTTAGCTGGTGGTCCCTGTCATCTCTTGAACCGTGGAAGCACCTAAGAAGTTTTCTAATTTGTTGGGCAACAACAAAAATGTGTGCTAGAAGCAGATGATTCCCCGTGGCCTAGAACTATCAAATTCATTGAAAAAAGAAAATAAATTGTACTTTAATTTATCAGTAAGTCAACATACTGCACTAAATTATTATCAGATAGTCAACGTTTCAATGGAAGCACCTTCCGGAAGTGATGGAAAGTCTTCTAAATACAGAGGAAAATAATGAGTTTCGACATAGCGATAAAATTTGCCGTCGTTCAATTGCAAGCCAAAGCAAGCTTAACCATTGGAATTGTTTGCAATCATTCAAACAACAGAACTGATTTCAGGGATATCGATAATTTCAAAATACTCTTGCGAATTAGGGCAGTTAAAAATTCTGAAATCCCCAACTTAACGAAGATGGTAAATGGGCTGTCCTACTGCCCCAGTTCCTACTGCCTCTGGTCACCCCCACACAACATACAGCTATATGAAACCGACATTTGGCGGTTGGTGCGTTACAACAAACATAGAGCAGTGATTTTTACATCATACTATGTGGAAGATGACATCCGCATTTCTGCAGTTCAGAGCTAAGGTCTTGTATTTTCACCTTCAAATTTTACTACACGGAGCTGAAACTAATTGGGTCTAAGACTTATAGAGGATACTTAGCTGAATTCCTCTTGAAAACGTAAAGAATCCAAATAGTCCAAATAGACAGCTAGAAACGAGAAGCATCCATTACCTCCAGCTATCTGCTACTGAACATCGGCTTATCACAAAACTAAGTTGAAGAAGTTGAGCCAGATAAAATTTTTACTTGTTATTACTTTATTTCACATCTGAAATGAAAATGGAGAATATACAATGTGAGAAAGTAAATATAAATAAAATCGAGAGAGATAGAAAGAGAGGGAGAGAAAGAGAGAGAAAACATGCTGGCAAAACAATTTATCGATTCGTCCTTGTAGGAAAGACAAAGAAATTGAACGTTAAAAAGTCTATATTATCACTACTGGTAAACAAACCCACTAAAACTAAATTCACACAAACTTTCCTTTGCGAAACAAATACTGCCGAATAAAAACAAGAGCGATTTAAATGTTTCTTATGAATTTCGTGAAGAGAACGCTCAAAATAGGTTCTCAAAAGGCGGAACTCTTCGCTTTATAGAAAAAGGTGGAATTAAACGATACCAAAGTTTGGTTTGGTGAATGAATGAATGTTTCATGTAACACTCAAATTAGTTCATATGGGGCACCTTCCAATGCAAAAAGAGACAGGTTGCACCTTTTCACTTGCATCTCCCTTCTTTTCCAAATTATGCCATCAGATCCCTAGAGCATGAAGCTGTTCTACATGTGTAGTATCTTTTCTATGTCCACAATCCATTACTGTACGTGTCGTCTTGCACTTATTACAGAAGTCCACGAAGCTAGATTCAATCTGTTTGCCTTTGGTCACTCGCTGGCCCATTGGTCTTTGAAGCAAGAAACCGCTGCTTATTCCGGATACTAGGCGGCCAGCAACAGCGCTCGCTTGACGCTCCTCTTACGGAGGTGCAATCCGTTTTGGTGATTCTGCTACTGTTGTCACTACCGTAGGCTCATTGTCGTCCTCATTCATTGGGTTCCGAATACAAATACATACCTCTTGCAACCAGATTAATTGATGAAACCAAATTCCTGTGAGTCCCTTTGCCAAAATTTTGAAGCACTACATCCGCAACACTTAATGGAAACGAGTGAAAAAATTTAACGAGCTAATCCGAAAAAATATGTGTAGATAACTACAGTAGAAAAACTAATCGATGTGGTATAACCCCAATTGAACTGACTCTTAGGTTCAGGTCTAGAAAGAGAATCCCTACTAAGTCCTTGCGGCACGTCAGGCCGGCCAGTTCAGTGCAAGGGTAGGTCAGTCCGTTAAGGTTGTATGCATTTTAAGATCATTTGAATGCAGAAGAATTGATTTTTACCGGCACTGGGTTGGAAGAGCTAAGGAATCACGACGAAATCTTGCACGTGCAATTTAAAATTCCAAATCCATGTTGAAATCGTAAACTCTACTATTTTCCGTGTCATCCAACGTCACAAAGAACGTCTGACTACCGGAAAAAAGAAAGTGGACACAAACATTTTCGTAGGAGGGCTCAAGATAACAGGAAGGTGGTTGAAGCTTTCCAGTGCCAACTAAACGCTTCGGTCAGGGATACTGCAAACAGAAAGGCAAAATTGACCAAACGTTTTGTGCAAAAAGTCACAAAAAATGGGCTGGACTAAGCACGTCCAAAGTCCAAAAGGCATCATATCCTAATGACCAGCAGAATATGGTAGTAGGATTATGGGCACGCAAGCTTTCTATGCAATTGCTGACGGAAGCACCATGTTGCGTAACGGATGATGAAATGAAATTTCCTGGCCATTAGTTATACACTTCACGGGATAAGTTTGATATCCCAAAGCACCAACGGAAGCAAAAAATGTGAAAATTTTACCAAGAAATTCATGGTTTGGCAACCGAATCGTACGTGCGGGATTCAAAATGCTCCATTTGTGATATTTTCAATCATGAATGGCCAAGTGTATCTAAAGGAACGTCTTCAAAAACGTATCCTTTCGTAACTGAGTTCACACACGAGCGTAACATTTTTTTTAGTCTGACTTGGCATTATGCTTCTACTCAAATCAGGTGCTGGAATGGTATAACTTCGTACCACAGACAAACAGACGTACCACTCTAATTGATGCCCATCGTTCACCTAAAACAAACGATTAAGTTGAATGCAAATAGTTGGCCAAGCCACCACTTACAGCGCTCGCATCGCCAATTATGACATTTTCCTGCTGTGATTTACTTGCACTAGCATCGCTTGCAAGTGTGAATGTATTCGAAAATGCTGAGTTTTTTTCGTCAAATCATGAGACGCAAATGGGAATTTTTATTTTGCTCTAATCAAGCTGGTAACAACTGCGGAAAATCCTTCCTTCGTTTTCCCCGTGACGTGGAGAGGTATGAAATTTATTGAGATTAATATTAATATTGCAAAAAATTTGATTTTGACATAAAGTAGATGCGCGCAGTGGGTGAAAATTTGTCAGTCAAAGGAACTTGTGGTGGAGTTTGATGGAGACGGACAATAGGCGGTCGAAAAGCGGAAACTATGCTCCGACCATTTTAACTCGACTGTTTTAACTGTTGCAAGCTTGAGAAAGGGTAAGCAAAAAAGTTATTTAGTGGTTATCTATTATGAACATAGAATCATTATTTAGGTTATGTGACAATGTCATCCCGTCACAACCTGCTGATACGCACATTATGCCTGAGATTCCTGGTGAACTCCTGTCTCGGTTATCAACAAGCGATTTCACAACTGGAAATGGTAATTTCACCATTTGTGCTGATTCCACATCCACATCACATTCCAATCGACGTCTTCATCCTCATCACTATCAAACTACTTATCCTTGTAGGAAGAATACATACCATTTGAGCCATTCGATCGTTGGAACCATCTGAAACGTAGTCCGAAGAAAACTCGTGATATATAACACAAAACATATCATTTTCAATGTTCATTTACCTTTACTCATCTGTCGTTGTCCTTTTCGTCCTTGTAGAACTTAGATTGGAAAGGGTCCGTGCTGCATCTTTGCAACTCTTTCTACCACCAAAATGAAGCTTTCCAGGAACATCCAGGCGCCCTCGACACGGTGGAGACATCATAAGTCCAGCTGGGTTCATTATCGGGTCTCGCACAGGCGGCATCAGTCTAGGTCCATTGAATCCAGACGAATTGGTGGGAGAAAATGTGCTGGCAGTGGATGATTTTTCATATTTGAGCGCTTTAGATTTGGCTTCCGGTTTGGTTTTACTTGTGCTTGTGTTCCATTATTGGTACTTGCCATCGAGGCAGTATTTCCGCTAATCGATTCTATCGGCACGAACCTGGACGACGTCACTTTAATCTACCAAATCTAAAAACCCGAGCTTCCAGCAAGTTTTCACCAATTTGCCAATGAGGCATCTGTATATACCTCGGCGCTTGTTTGGTAGTATTTTGGTTGGAACCACTTTGTGCACTAGAGGTACGCTGTTATTTCCGCTTTTATGTTTTCGCTGGAATAATTTCCAAACTACACTGAACTTACTAGTTTTCACTAACTTTCCACTAATTTTCACTTCTCTACGAACCTGCTTCGTTTGCTTCAAAACAAACGATTGACAGTCAAGCGAGCCTGAAGTAGCAGGCAAGACAATCATACATAGTTGGCAGTAAAATGGTCACAGCGGCCGTCAGATAGCGCTAGTGTTTTAACGTATATAAATATAAATTTATGACAATGTATTGTAAGACAATTAGTGTTTTTTTGTGTTACGTCTGTATGTCTGTGTTCGTACCTTAGGAGCATATTTCTTCGAACACCTCAAATTAAAAAAAAAGATATATATGGGGTTAATATGAAGAAGGAATTACTCAAACATTCTAAAGCAGTCAAAGCAGATCAAGAATGTAAGAATGCATGGGTCGATGTTTAAACATTTGTCGGTTCTAATGTCTTCTAAAATCTCAAAAAGGGCCTTCAGAGAATATCAATTCGCAATTTATTTGCATTGAATGCATAAGTGAAGCGAATTTAGCAAAACATAGCAAAAAGTTGGAAAATTTCAATATAATTGGTTAAAAGACGGAATTTTGACAAATCGCTTTTTGTGTCGAAATTTTAACATGAGCATTAAAGCATGTACGACTCCAATTGTGATTTGTACTCGTGAAATGCTTATTAATTAATTTAGCTGTATGGAAAACACAGTAACATTGTCTATTCAGAGAATTGGGAAATTTTCCGAACCGCAAAATGCCTTAACTGAAACCGAAAAGCTAACTTACTCATTTCCAGTATAGTCTTGCTTTGTAACTGCGTTTTTACCGATGGAGCTAAATTCTATTGATGGTATCGCATAAGAGAAATACAATATTCCTCTGTTGATTTATAAAAACACGAGCAGGAAAAAGCCACTTATAATAAATTTTCAAATAATTTCAATAGCAACACTAGCCAATCAACGCCTCTTTGCGGAAAAAAAACAAACACTACCGAAACTCGTGCCAATAATTGACATCTAAGCTATCAGTACTTTGAGATCGACTTCGACTTTGCGATGACGCAAATTGGTGCACATCGTTTGCTGCATAACCGTAATCGAAAGTATTCATCTAGAATCCATTAGCGATCGGTCGATTTCGGAATTCCCTCAATCTAGGTAAACGAAACATCTCTCCCCAATGAGCCCCGCTTTGCTACAAAAACAGCTGATTTCGGCAAAACGGGCTAACCACCCAACACCAGTAAGCCGAGCCACGCTTTCCAAATTATATAGCTCATTAATTAATCTTCTACCCGCTACTACTCAACAGCCCGCGGCCCCGCGATTCTTCCTTTGGATCGATGTAGGAGTTCAAGAAACGAGATTTCACCCCAATTCTGCGTTCAAAGACCTACTTTTACCCGTATCTATCTCGTTTGTTCTCTCTCCCAGGCCAAGTCCGTTCATTCAACCATATTTGGACTGGACGCGGTCTCTTGTTTTCCCTGTTTTGTTTTGGGTAGAATCGAAAGTGTAAGAGGTGGACGTAGTTTTGTACGATAATTCATTTTATTTCACTTTCCACAAACGTTCCCTCACCGGCATTAGCAGCGCTGTAAGTACACGAACTCATGTCTACCTGCTTCACGTCCGCTGTCCAGATTTGAGGGCAATATCCTTCTTTTAACCGGGTGCTGTCGCCAACCGCCCTCCTCCTTTTTCCTTTGCCTCGCTCACGCACGAGTCTTGGTCACTTTCTTGGCTTTGATTAGCATACTCTGACACGCAAATCTCGTCCGCTATTGAAGTACCTACACGGCCGGTGATGGCCAAGAACCAAGAACGAAACGGGGACCGAATATTTTCACTTTCGTTTTCAGTTGGTGTTGTTGATCGCATTTTTTTGTTGCTGGTTTAGTTGATGAAGATTGGCCTATGTGCTTCTATATAGAGAGAGTGCTAAACTTGGTTTGTTTTGCTTTTCAACTTAGGGGAAAATTGCAGCACATTTTCAAAGTACGAGGCTTTTTCGATAAATTCGATTCTTTGGTGAACTTTTAATGGAGTTGAAGTATCGAAGCTATACTAACTTGGCACCTTTGAGCATTTCAGCCCCTGACCTGAAATTGAGGATGACAAAGGCATTCAGTAACTCAGCTAGATAGGTGTGCTTCGGAGAGACCAAAACACTTATTCACTAATAGCGAATTCGTTTTTAATACAGTTCCAAACTGGATCGTGTATCAAAATTGGGTCGGCGTGTTGTGTGTTTAACGTCAGTGTGTATGGTTTTATTTGTAACTCGTATCGGGTTGAGGTTTGCACTGGCAATAGGTTCGGGTATCGCAGGTTGGAACGAATTCAAAAATGAACTCGATATAAGTCTTGATGGTAATAGAAAAATATTGACAGTGTTGATCAACTTGGCACTGACATCGATTAATTTTAGCTGTTTATCAATAAATTTAATCATTCCGTTGAAGTTCGAAGTAGACTGCGCCTCTGAATTGACGTTTGTCAATTTTGTTCTGTGATATTATCGTGGTATAAAATTCACAATCGGAAGACTCAAACAAGGAAACTGTAAAATGAAAAGTTGGACTGATCGTGAATTTCTTGAAAGTGATCAAATTGACCCTATTCGGTTGTGGCTGTAACGAATTCCAAACAGCAGCAGCCAACTATTACGAGAACGGGAGTACCTTTCTGTTGTACCTATTCGTGAGAATTTTTAAACAATAATGATGGTCCATCATGTTATGAACAAATTCACGCGATAACTCATGTAACTTTCAGCAAAATATTGTCTTATTTTCAATGACACTAAAGAATAATGTAAAGCCAGTGATGCCCACAGTAGCAGAAATAAGGGACAGTTCCACCAACTCCGGAGAACAACTGCCAGAAGAGATGGTAATGATGTTGGTGTTTAGAAAGAAGAAGACAGTACTGCAACCAGTATCCATCTTGCCCAATGTTTTTCGAGTCTGAGACCCATGTTTCAGACTTATCGCGGTCTACCGATGTATAAGTAAGTAATCGAAACTAACCTATGCTAATTATGTGTTTCAAAGCCAGAGATCGTAATTCTCACTCAGCTGGATGAAAACCATGCTCTCTATCAAGCAGTTTGTCAATGAGTAGCGAACCGTTCACATTTTTATCTCTCATTTTTCGCCGATAATTCATTATCCTCTCTCTTGCATATGCGAAAATATCTCTCTCCAAAATTCAACGAAAATATTTTCTCATGTCACATTTTTCACTGAAAACAAGCTACCTAGAAATACGAGGAGCAAAGCTCGAAAATAAGGCCAAGCCGTTGCACACTGGTACCGCCATGGACCATCATTATAGAATTATAATGTCGGAATAAAACAAGCATGAAGACTGGTGCATTTTCAGGTGTCAAAAAGTAAGTGAAAAATAATTATCGACATCTAGGATTCACTGAAAAAGAAACGATTTATCAGCTTCTCATGCTCTCCGAAAAAATTATAAATCACCGTTGCTTTTCTCGCGAGAACTGTTGTGAGCGTATAATAGTCTCTCGCTTCTCACATTCTCCTCTGTTTCTCCAACCGGGTGAAAAATGACGTTTCTCTTCTCAAAAGGTGAAAATTTAGGTCTCTGTTCAAAGCAAGTAAAAGTGCAATATCGACAAAAAGGGAATACCTTATCTATATATATAAAAATGAAATGCTGTCCGTTCGTGACAGCATAACTCACGAACTACACGATGGATTTATTCGATTTCTTTTTTATTTGATTTGCCTTGGTTTCCAACAGGCTTATATGAAGAAAAAAATAGAAAAATTTACTGGAAAATGAAAAAAAAAAAATCATAAAAACCAAAATGTAATTTTGTATGGGAATATCATAATATGCTTGACCCTACCCTTGAGTATGTGATCTGGCCGCGATGGTAGGGCCTACGCCATTCGTATTGGGATGGTAACCAAAGACATATTCTGACGTGATGGTATCACATGTTGACTATTTTTATTTTATGCCGCGTCACATATCTAGCATTGATGCACTAATTTGACGGATGTGATCCAACGGACGTCCTGTCTGGGAGCCTTGAATGCTGCTGCAGTCTGGTGGGGCTCTTTCCTCAGTAACAATGATGTGGGATTTCTTCTTTGCTGCAGCACCTTTCTTAGCCTTCCCTGACATGATGAGCTGAAGCCACGCTTAATTATAAATCTAGCTAGACAGGTATATATTGGTACACAATGTGTTCAAGATTAATGACATTTGTAGGAAACTGACTGTTGGATTCACTGAGTAGAAGTTTTAAAACTACGAACGTGGCACCATTCTTATTTTGTTATTTCTCATTTCAATGAGTTATAATAAAAATACCACACATTATAACAATGGTATACAAACAATCTTATAACGGCTTCTTTCTCGATAATTTTTCAATAATAGATAGGGACTAGTCGTGATGAAGCTTTACCTTGCCACCGAAAAGTGAATCTAAAAGCTGACCAAGATTGTTAGGCTGCACTTGCTGTCAGACTTTGAAGCGATTAAACGACTTAGAGATTAGTATTAGACAAATAAAAAAAAAGCAATGAACACACAAGTAAACGTAAACGATTCTACAACAGAACTATAGAATTTAACTGAATAACGCAGGAGACAAGAACGGACTAAGGCGGACAAAGTGATAGGGCATCCAAAAGAAGTTAGACGAGGTATACATCGACGAATGTCAGAGCACATAAGAACTAGACATCTATTAACCTATTCACGACTGAAGAAGTTACGAAATGCCCTCTAACATTTCTAGCATAAAAAGACGCAACGTCCTCCCAATTTTCTTAAAGAAAACTTCTCTCTCACAAGTCCCATCAGTAAACCATTAAAATTATACTGTTGGGACTACTGAGACATCAGACATGACTAAAACTGGTAGAATTCAACTATTTCGACGATTTCAGGGACCCGGCCTCTCGAATTGAAGCACTTAGTCACAAGTATAGCTTAAGACAGACAAAAACAGGAAGTTGGTAGTTGGATGGTCGATGCAAACAGTCCACTCAATAAGTACTTACTATACTGCTGTGATTCGCATATCAAACAATAATATGCTTACAGCAGTATATCATTCCGAAAGAAACGTGCAATTCAACATACAGGCGAACTGAGTAGGGAAGGCTCATTAATTATGTCACGCAATAGTGAGAGGGGGGGGGGGAGTCACTTTGCGTGACATGATTAATGGACGTTCTCTTATTCAATATTTTAATATAGTATTTTTGAACAATAAAACTGACTAACGATACAACCATGGAGCGAATGACGTTTAGTAATGGTGTAGTTATGGTGCGGATCATACCAGGAGATGGACATTGCTTATTTGCAGCTCTAGTGAATCAGTACTATAATTACGATATAAGGGAACAGCAACATGCGGACGAAATCAACAATTTCAGAAGAATGGTAGTTCACCATATAAGGAACAACGCTGACAGGTACAATCCAAGCATGATACAATCAATAATTGATGCGGGATTGAACATGAGAAGGAATACAGAACAAGCTAAGTATTCAGGATTTTCAATACAGACTTGAGCATGAGAGAGAGTGGGGAGGAGAGGAAACAATAGCAGCAACATCAGAAGCATTAAATTGCAGAATCGATGTATACCACGAGGAAGGGCCCGTCATTAAATACAATGAAGCAGGAGTTGTTAATCGAACACTGAGAATAGCTTACAGATTAGCAGGAAGTAGATCCCGTACCGCGCTGCGAAACCACTACGACAGCGGGATTCAGATACTAAAAACTAGGAACTTGAATAATAACAATGAAATACTACTTAACAACTCCGAGAACGAATATCAAACTCCGTTACCACAGGTTCAAGTTTGGCAAAGGAACAACATGCCCAATGAATCCCAAATTAGCATGAGAACTACAACATCTAGCATTGAACTGCAGCACTGTCAAATACCAGATACTAAAAGAACCGAATTGAGTATAGCCAGCTGGAATGTGAGAGGATGCTCCGATTGGAACAAGCAAGAAGCACTGGATCTCTACTTCTCTGAGAAAGGATATGCGATAATTGCCCTGCAAGAAACCCGAATGGCGGGATGTTCTATTAACACACAACACTATCATTGGTTCAATTTGAACGACAATACCGTACTGAATGATCGCGTAGGAGGAGGAACAGCTGTCCTTATTGACAAGAACCTATATGAAAACCACTGCTTCAAGAAAATAAGTAGCAACTCCTGCTCATTTCTATGCAAGGCATTTAAAAACCCTATCATCTTCGTTTCAACATATATAAGAAGCTAAGAAGTTACAGCAAACAATGAATTTCATATTTTGACAAACTACGTATCTGGATTACCGGAAACGCTAAAAAATCGTGTCATAATAGCAGGTGACATGAATGCTCGTCTGGGAAAAAATGATTTGGCAAACGACGACCAGGAGTATATCGGGCAAAACCTATTTTACAACGTCTGCAATGCAAATGGATGTAGATCCAAATCTGTCAATTGCACATGGGCCAACCGTAGCACAAGCTCTCAAATAGACCACATTCTGATGAGTAGAATGAAAGACCTGCAATTCCCTGATGTCAGAGCATTTTTCCATGTGGCCATAATAAGCGACCACAAGTTACTAGAATGTAGACTTAAAATAAACAGACAGATTATTAACAACGAGAAACAGATTAGGAGCGCCGTTCACCCGACTAAAAAATTCAAACTCGATATAGATAAACTCAAATCTGACAAAGATTGTCATGATAGGTTCCAGCGCACATTGGATCAAAGACTAAGAACAAGCGGTGAAAACAAGAATGACACGATAGATGAAAGATGGGAAAAAATAACAAAAGCGCTTCATATGACAGCCACAATGACGATAGGGCCGAAAAAATCTCCTCAAACACCTAGAAGAGCAGCTGCATCGAAAAGATATTTCTTAGCGAGACAAAAACTACTGGAGGACCGAGACAATGGACAACTCAAAAAAGAACGCGCATACGCAAGAAAACTTAAAGAAAATGCAGAAGCTGAGCACTTCGAAGAAAAAGTCAGAGCCTTTTTAGAGGAAATTAAAAACACTAACCCTCTCGAGCAAATGACACGCACCTTTAGGTTTATAAAGACACATAAAAGAGGAGTTAAGTCAAAGAAAAGACGATACATAAATATTCAAAAATGGGAGCAGAAGCTACAAAAAACGGAACGAGACAACATAGAATTCACACGGCTAAATGAAAAAGAAAGCAGTGCAGGGCCGACACCAACAAGGATTGAAATTGAGAATATTATTAAGCGTATGAAAAACAATGCCGCACCTGGCACCGACGGATTACCCGCAGAAATCTTCAAATACGGAAAACCTTATTGATATACTACTGGAAATAATAAAAAAGGCGTTTGAAGAAAATGATGTCCCAACAACATGGACAGACACTATACAAGTTCCTATCCCCAAGATACATAACCCCCAGAAAACAGAAGACTATAGGTGCATAACACTATGCAATGTAGCGTACAAAATATACGCCGGTATACTATTAAACCGACTGAGCAGAGTCTGAAATTTTCGCCTATTCGAAAAGAGAAACGTCATTTTTCACCCGCTTGGAGAAAATGTAAGAAGTGAGAGACTATTATACGCTCACAGCACTTTTCGGGAGAAAAGCAACGATGATTTATAATTTTCAGAGAGCATGAGTAGCTGATAAATCGTTTCTTTTTCAGTGAATCCTAGATGCCGATAATTGTTTTTCACTAACTTTTTGACACCGGAAAACGCACCAGGCTTCATGCTTGTTTTATTCTGAAATTATAATTCTACAATGATGATGCATGGCGGTACCAGTGTGCACCGGCTTGGCCTTATTTTCGAGCTTTGCTCCTCGTATACGATCCATACGATCTAGATAGCATGTTTTCAGTGAAAAACGTGACATGAGAAAATATTTTCGTTGAATTTTGGAGAGCGATATTTTCGCTGCAAGAGAGAGGATAATGAATTATCGGCGAAAAAGGAGATATGAAAATGTAAACGGTTCGCTACTCATTGATAACTTGCTTGAGAGATGGCGTGGTTTTCACCCAGCTGATTGAGAATTTCGATCCCTGCGACTGAGAGAGCAACTACCACCAATGCTATCATATCAGATGGCATTTCAGGAATCAAGAAGCGTATCAGATCAAATTTTTGTATTAAAAAGAATCCTCGATGAAAGGTGGCGAAAAGGATATCCCACTATATTGGTGTCAATTGACATTAAGCAAGCATTCGACACAATAGATCTCTCGAAATTGGCTCCAATTCTTCGACAAATGGGAGTATCCGCCGCACTCATCAATAGAATTGTAAAAGCTTGTTTGATAAAAACGACATCACTGCAATGGTACGGACAACGTACTCCGACAATCTCAAAAGGAAAGGGCATAAAACAAGGATGCCCCCTTAGCCCACGGTTGTTCATCCTAATGTTACATCATGTGTTGATGACGCTAAAGGAGTTTGTTCCAGAAATGAACTTTGAGCACTTTGGGCGTATAATGTTACCATGCATATTAGCATATGCAGACGACATATTGATCCTATGCGAGAATGAAGAAGATGTCGAAATGCTATTAGAAATATTAGAACCTCTATTAGCATCCGTAGGCCTCCAAATCAACACTGCCAAAACTAAGGTTTTGTTCCGCAACCCATATGACACCAAAAACACGGAGCCAGACTGGATCAAAAAATTTGGAAAGTATAATTTAACAGTGGTCACTAAGCTCCGATATCTTGGAACGTATTTAACCAGTAGCCTGACCCGAACAGAGATAACCGCTGAAAGAATTAAGAAAGCAAAGAAAGCTTTCCATGCCCTGTGTTCCTTTCTCAGAAAATATAAATTGAAATGGGACGTCATAAAAAGACTGTACCATACGCTCATAACACCTGTGGTTACATATAGTATGGAAGTATCAGCCATACTGAAAAAAAAATAGAAACGATCTCCGTACTATGGAACGGCAAATGCTGACCACTCTATTGTCACTAAGCAATAACAAAAAGTATACAACATCAACATCAACAGAGACACCCACTATGGATCGTGCGAACGACACAGGAAAAATAGAAGTACCGGATGAAAAACCAAAATTTATAACAGAAAACGCAAATATTGTAGAAGAAGATGGACCAGAGCTACCAGAAAATGATGACCCATCGGCAGAGGACGGAACTTTAGAACACGTGGAAGGATCAGAAGGACATGAAGGAACAGAAGTTGAGGAACCGTTTTCACCAGCGAAAGTATTGGAAGGTCGGACGGTTAATAATAAAATAAGAGTAGCCAGATTAAAATTCTACGGCCATGTGATCAGAGGCAGCAACGAAGGTGTATTAAGAACAGCGTTACGGTATAGGCTGCCAAACAGGAAGAAAATAGGAAGACTAGCGTTCACCTGGAGGACTTCTATACGGCAGGACATCAAGAGAAGTAGAATCCCTGTAGAAGTATGGCAGGAATGGGCAGGAGACGGTAATGGATTCCGAAACCCGGAAGTTATACGCATCACTGTATGAATCAGACAATAGTAGTAGCGAGCAGGATGAAAACTCGGATAATGAAATACTTCCATCGGACTTTAACGGATTCTCAAGCGATGACTCTTCAATCTTGGAAGGGTTCTCAGAGTATTAACAGATAGACGTTATGTTTGCATGTTTGCATGTTTGCGTGCATTATAAAAATTAGATATTAAGACCAAATTGTAGCAGGTGAGATATTAACATAATTTAAAATAAGCACTGCACATATACATAATATATAGAACAAAATCTTAATCCTTACAATCATGATCGTAAAAAAAACGTGAATGATTCTACTATATTAATCGCTAAACAAAATTTAAATGTTTTTGTTTTTTTTTGTTATTGTACTAATACTCTTTTCTCTTTATTTATCTATTTATCATGTTTGCATGCTTATTTACTTTACACGGATGTATGGTGCATGAGCTGCAACAATACCTACAATTCCAGAAAAACCAACGATTGGAGAACTATAGATGATGCTTCGAAAACAACGGAAACGGTTACATCACTGATAGAGAAGTATGACCAAATGAAGTAAGTAACAAATTAATGTTTTCCTCACATTCCCAATTCTTACACACTTAGAATGCAACCAGTGTTCGGTGGTTTTTTGCCGGACTTTCGGCAGCTGGGCGTTCGGTGGTCCGGTTTACCGGATTTCGGTGAAGTTTCACAGTATTCCGGTAAAAAAATTACCGGGGCCTGTCGAATTTTACCGGGGTCCGTTGGATCGGGTTGCCGAACGGTTCGGCTGTTGAGGGTTCGGTGGGAGATTACCGGATACGGTGAGATTTTCTAAGTGTGTACGTTGCCTGTTCAAGAATATGTGTCTAAAGTAAAGGATGAATCAAAGGGAAGTGGGCTTCATGATTCACTTACATTTTGCAGCGTAATTCTCTCAAAAGCAGCCAATCACTCAATAACCTTCATCTCCAATCCCCTCCCTACCCAATGGCGTTCAAGTGGTCCGCATAGACTAGTTCGCCATTACCTCTTCCTAACCCTCGGCTTTGGATTGACTTGCGCTCTCATTGCCCCACCAAACGCTGCAAAATGAAAAATGAAAATGAATATCATAATATGCTTGACAAGACCATCTTTTGATTTGTAAGGAGCAACCGTTGGAAACTATTATACTGGCGTCATTATTAACAAAAACAAACGAACGAGAGGAGAGAGAATCTCTGATTGACCTTTTGAAAAGATTTACAAAAAATGATAATACAATAGAGTCGATTATTTCGCAATTTTTTACGGGGTTTTCGGAATTTGAAGTGGTTTGCGGAAAAAATACGCGGTTTTCGTTATTCATGTAAGTACATACCGTTCGCTTAAATTTGATCAAAAATGTGTCTTAAATCTAGCTTTTATCGCTTTTTACAAGGTTTTCGTGAATTACGAGTTTTTAGGTGGATTCAGGGATTTACTCGGTTTTTTAAAAACGGTGTTTTTTTACAGCGCACTCGTCCCTTTGTTAAAAGTAACCTCAGTATAAACGATTTATAGCGTGTAGATACACGTATAAACTGAAACGTTAGTATTGGTGACACCTTGCAGTGAGATGTAAATTCTCGATCAACAATATAACACGGCCTATCAACATTTGTAAACAAACATTTCTGAGCCCTTTTTCTCTTAAACCATAGGTCACCCACGCAAACCAATACCATAATCATGTAGGGGAAAGTTTACCCTACACGATGATGTTATAGGTTTGCGTGTGTAGCTTATTGCTTGCGTGAAAAAAGGCTCAGAAGTGTATGTTTACAAACGTTGAAAGGCCCTATTCTAATGTTGGTTAAGAATTGGAGTGAAGGTCAATGGAAAGTGAAGGTATTAGTTATTGTCTTCTGTGTTGAACTGACAGATGTTGAATTACATTTGTCCTTGCATTAAATAGTATCGTTCGCCGTGTTATTAATAGGGCATCAGGAAGATGAAAACAACGAAATTACTAGAAATTAAAAAGATACTAAATAAGTTGTGATTTCAGTTAATTTCAATTAATATTATCGTAAAATGCCTTCAACGGAATAATATCGGTCGTGGCAGCCGCACGGCTGCTAGCTGATGTTGAGTGAAGAAGAAACAGCAGCTCAAAAAAGCGATAAATTTAGAAAGAAGAATAATCGGCAAGTATCAGAAAGATCAGGTGACAATCTCGCCCAACATAACCTTATAAATTGATTTCGAAGGCAAGCCTACATTCCAAAAAATCTTCAACGTGCTGCCTTCAGTTGATTACAATGCGAATTTATCAGTCGCCATTGAATCAATGAGTGTAGTTTGTTCTCATTGTAATACATTGAAGTTCCCAAATGAAACACCAGAGCCTTTGCGCTCATTGATGTTTGGATCAGGACGTGGTTCTTAACATTTTCTGCAGAACATCCAGAGTTATAATGGTTGCTTTTTCGTTTTTTCGTTTGGTACAACGAACATAACAATATTTAAAACTTTTCTTGGACATAGTTTAAAAATTAGTAAATTATAAAATTGTGAAACCGTCTACGCTACAGGTAAAATTTACCAAAACGCGAGTTCAATATTACCATCGACGGACACAGCCCATATTATTTTACAGATTTCTATCATGGGAGGTTCACTCAGCAAGATTATTCCACCATGATGCGGGACATTGTACAACAATTGCAAGCGATGCTTCATGAGTCCAATAAATTGATTCAAATATTCAAGACTGCTCTAGATCCAACAACCATAAGCATGCGATTCGAGCTAATTACTTCTCCAATTTTCCAATAAATAGTTTAAGTGTGAGCAGGACAACGTCTGCCGGGTCAGCTAGTTTATGATAATTATTTACACTCTAAGAATTC